>MU271194.1:81521-179198 GCA_021432655.1 Atractiella rhizophila | reverse complement strand
CCTTGAAGTCATCTTTAGCGAGACTGTTTTCCCTGCGTAGCAAGTCTTCCAGGTTCTTCAGGGCTGGTTCAATGATGGTTTTGAACAAATCGATGACAGCATTGATCTCGTCTTGACTGGCGACGTGCCACTCGATCTGCGAACTGAGGGTTATTCAACAAACCGAGCAACGATACAGTCACGCACCTTGACGTCCTGCACTTTTATATGTCTTCCCCCACATTTCATGATGCTTCTTTGCAAAATCTTCCACGTCAATTTAGCTTGCGTCTCCCACAAAGAAGAAAGACCTACGTGACGAATTCCATTCTTCACTGTTGACGAAACGATAATCGTGTGGCCAAATATGAGTCCAAGCGATTATGAGATTTGAAATGAACCGTCCGTTGTAAGAAAAGGCCCTCTCCGTCATGGACTTCTCCACGGTGAGTCTCAGAAGGTTGAAAATGTCTTGCTTGTATTTAAGCATCTATCCCTGTGGATCAATGTGATGACCTTTCCAATGTGTGCAGGACCTACGTGCACTCCGCCATGATGAATAGATCCGACCATTAGACCCGAGTAGTAGGAAAGTGTGACATCGGAATCGAGCACAGAGTTGGGTGAAGTCGTTCTTGTGGAAGCAGCACCCTATGCGTTCTTTAACTGATTGCTAGGTGGCGCAAGATGAGACTTACATGTTCCAGCTCTTCCTTGATCTTCCTCATGCATAGAGGCAAGAATCTGGCCAGGGTCTTCTCTGGGGAGGCTCGAGCAAAACAAGTGACGAAGTCTCCCACAGCTTTCGCAGAGTTAGAGCGTACAGATGTCGCGCACTGCCTCAACATGCGTCAGCTCACCGTTTCAAAAGGAGACAAGGTGGAGAGAATAAGGAGAGGCCTTACATGCTCATAGAATATGTCCAGGGCGAGGTCAAAGAGCTCTGGACTGAGGTGATTGCAGACTGCATCCATCGCAGCAATCATTGTGTGTATCATCTTCTCTTCGCTCTTTCCTCCTAACCTGCTGAACCGTCCCGGTTCAGGAATTCGACACCAAGTTTAGGCATTGTCTGACGAACTTGTCGACCCATTCTGGAAATCCAGCTGTAGAGACTCGAACCGCTGCATTTTCCTGTGCCTTCGTAAGGTGCACCTCTCCTACATCCCCATTTACGGTGAGAGCAGGTGTGCTCATCCCTTCTTCCACACCGTCCATGATACCCACTCCACCAGAACCACCACCATCGATCATCACATTCCCGCTCTCTCCTTCACCTTCCAAACGTGTAAGATCCTCAATCTTCATCGTGCCCACATGCCTGCAGGATGAACATGCATGTCTGGACCGTCTTATTGGGGTCGTTGACATCCAATCCAGGAATGCAAAGCTCAAGGAGGGGAACGATATGCTTCGCGCCGGCTGGGTACGCTTCTCGGGAAACAAGAGTTGGGAGACGCTAGCGAGAGCTGTGAGACAAGCCGACGTTCGATTTGTCTCTACTAAATTCTCCAGGCGCAGGATATGCACGTTCGAGGATGGCAGGAAAGATAAGATCTGGTTCCAGAAGAGCCATATTCTTCAATGCCGCCATACCAGCGAGCGAGGAAAGTCCGTCCTTAAATCCCAGAGTCTTCAGCAAGTACTCTTTTTCGTAGCGGAATAGAGAAAGGTGCAGAAGATAAAATGTGGAACACAAACCTTGGAGAACATGCTCAGCAGGGCAACCGTTCTCATCGTGAGGACAAATTCCCTCTTGATCTCCTTTGTTATCCTCCTCCCTGTAGGCGTCTTACACTTAGGACGTTGCTCTTCCATCCACCTCCTATAGAAAGTGCTCGTCACCATCTGTAAGAACCTAGTTAAGGTTCTTGTCCAATCCCCATAATTGCTAGGATGATAAAAGGACTCTAGCGCCTGCACGAGCTTATTTAGAGAATCGAGAGCGCGCGATCCGCCAACATAAGACTTCTTCGGCTTCTTCCTGTCTTTTTTCCTTCCCGCTCCCAGCCAGTGCAGCAACCAACAAATTGCCTCCCACACCACCATTCGTCGCTGTTCCAGCACTGCTGGTGTTCGTTCTCGACAGCCTCGGTGTGCCCACTCCAGTGGCAGGCGTGAGAACTCCCTTCTCGATCGATGCGGATGCAGCGACGGAGTCGACTGACATGGAGTAGACGAGGATGGTCGAGAAGGATTGTATCTTGTCGGTTGGTTTCTTCATGAGAAGAGAGGTACCATTTGCCTTCTGGTCGGAGAAATGATCATTGGTGGCGACGTTGACTATGTTGCCCTACAAACAAGGTGGTGTTAGATGGCGATTGGACCGCGAAAGCAAGATACAGAGAGAGAGAGGACATAAAAGAATTACGCACCCGCCCGGTCCCAATCGGCACACCCATCCCTCTCAATAACTTCGTACAAATAAATTCCCACTGTTCCTCACTGAAGATCCCAACATCCTTCCAGCCTTCCCCATCCTTCCCTTCCCTCTTAACACCATATTCCTCTCTCAACTTCTCCCACTCCTCCACCTTCCACTCTCCTCCGCCTCATTCTTCGCCACTCTCTCCCCAGCTCTCGCACAAAGGTCCAACCACTGTTCGTCCCAAATTCTCGTATTGAACGCCTCCCACAACCTAAACACCACCGGAAGAACCAACTCGATTGCGTTTCGCTCGCTCATGGGAAGGAAATGGACGAGGAAAGCTTGTGTGGAGATGAGCGAGTTGAGATGGTTCCCTTCCAGTTTGGGAAGAAACGTGCTCAGGATCTCCTTCACTGTGTTGGGTGTGACGGGAAAGAAACGTTGTGCATGTTCGCAGAGGAGGAGGAGGGAGGCGGAGATTGTCGTGTGGTCTGTCTTTCGGTTCTTGGGGAAAAGTTCGAGTGATAAGATGTCGTACAACGGCTTCCAAGGTAACGTCAGGTCCTTGCGTTCCAGACGCTTCTTCGATCTATATTCCATTAATGAAAATGATCGTGGGAGATAGACGGCAGCCACTTACTCCACCAGACTGATGAACATATTCACTGCTCCATCAATCAAACGGGGATCCATACCGGGTAGTACGCAGACCTCGTAGTACAGAGCGGCGAGGCGAGTGCGCAGGGGAAGGGGTAGAGGGTATTTCATCCCCATCCAGCTGTTTCAACGTACCAAGTGTTAGCCTTGTGCACTTCAGAAAAGAAGGTTAGAAAAGACAATGGTCACGAACACCTCTCCTGCTCGTCGTGTGACATCGAGACTCTTCTCTTTTTCTCGCATCACAGCACAAACAGACCAAAAGCGATGCGAATAAAGTATTAAACGCACCAATCAAGCCTATAGTTCCACCCCGTCCATCCTACTTCCCACTCTCTCGCTCTTACACACTCCACCAATCTCCTAACGATGAGCTCCAGCCTCGCATCCATCTCTTCCAAACTCTCGCAAGCATAAGGGAGCTGATCAGAGTACTCCAGCCTCTTCTCGCGGGGAAGGGTTGAGCTATCGTCGTGCTGTGGTGGTGGAGGAGCGGAAGGGGAGCCTGGAGTGGAGAGGAGGTCGATTGGGGGGTCCACTTTGTGAATGCATTAGCAGGGGTACATGTCAAAGCAATATAAAAAGCAGCACAAGAGAAACTGATACTTACTAGGAGAATCAACTTGAAGGATATCCTCAACTCCCTCTTCACCATCTAACATCATTTCATCCCCCGCGTCTGCCATTTCGTTAATTTACTTCGAATGTAATTGCGTTACCAGGTATTGATGTGGGTAGCTGAGTGTTGGTGGGGACGGAATGATGAAGAAGAGCTTTTATGCTACGCAAAAGAGTCGTAAGTCGTGCAGCGACGCGTAAGGTGAATGAATGCGTGAACAAGGACATAGGGTTAGGGTTGTGTAATGATCTCATCAGCCAGCCATCAAATTTGCAAGCTTTGCAGGACGGGACGTTGTGGGCACGTCTCAATGAGGCTTTCACATTGATGCCATCCAAAACGCCGCGACTGCGACAGTGCTTCGCTAATCTTTCTATGTTTTCGAAGTCAGACCTCTATTCTAGCCCATGATATAGGAGAGCTACTTTTTCCAGTACTCTTGTACTTGTCAGATGGGAGAGGTTGTATGAATCGATGGCGATCACGAGGTAGAATGATGCCTGTGATACATTGTGGTAGGATCAGACTCTGATCCAAAACCTTCATTGCCATGAAATAACACATCACCAGAAAGCAGAGGAGAAGAGAGAGGGGAAAGGCAGAGTAATTCAGTCTGCAATTAATGCCAAATTCTAGTTAGCTCTCTATCTGGATATTTCAACATGCATCTGTCTATATAAACCAATCACCTTCTCCTTGTAAGAATCACAATGCGAGTAGAGGTAAGGCGAACATGCACTGCTAGACACCATGTTCTCTTCTATCCTACACAACCTCAGATGTACTATCAATTATCCCGTCGAGAATGCCAGATTGGAACGAAACTACGTTATGGAAAATGGAGTGAGTTTTCCTCATGAAAAACGAGGTAAGCTGAGGAAAAACCAGAGGTGCTGTGCTTCTGTCCTATATGGATCGAATGAGATTGATGGAAGCGTGTTAAATAGATAAATGGCCCTGATAGCCTGCGTCGAAGCTGTGTGCCTGAGAAATTGAACTACATTATCCTATTCCCACCCATCAAAAGTAACACGCTCGAGGCAGTTCAAGTTTGCAAAATGCAGCAAGTGTAATTGGTCTCGACTTGACGAGGGATGCCATAAACAGAGGTAATGCAGATGGGAGAAGGATTGGTGTCTTTCTAAGACACTGACCACAGTTACCAAATCAAGACCTAGGTTGAAGTCTATTTTCTTGTAAGAAAGGTCTATCCAATTTGGGCGATAGCCAGGACACTCTTCCATTTCTCGCAGTTTCAGGTAGCTGTGTTCAGGATCAGGATCCTTTAGTCTGCTACGTAGAATACCAGCAGTCCATCGCCTGCACACTGTCAGGTTTGCATCTTACGCAAATCGGCGCCCGTTCGCCGGATTGCGTCTCCTATCGCCCATTTGCGTTCCCTGCAAATCGGCGCCCGTCGCCACTGCTTCTCCCGTCGCCGATTTGCACTGCCCGTTCGCCCGTTCGCCCATTTGCACCTACATCACCACTTAGCCCAATTGTGCCTATCCTCCTCTTATTAACTCCGCGTAATCCCACTGTCACTTCCTTTTTAGTTCTCTTACATGTTTCATCTGCTCTCCTCTACGCTCTGTGGCAGTGTTATTCCACTTGTATATATAGATCAGAGAGTAGTGGAGGTGACCTTAGAGTATTCCCTTAGGTTTATCTCCACTACAGGTTAGTCTTCATGTCATATCATGCTCTTAGGTTTATCTCCACTACAGACGCATCGCCTATCGGCGACCGCACATAGTGTTAGCCCTAACACACACCAGGAGCGCATTTGATTTCAGAATTTCTGTTTAATTCTCCTGGTCAGTATTCTCATTTTCTCATTTTATATATGTGGAAATCATGCAGAAATTGATAAATGATTTCCAGAACCTCCGGAGGTAAGCATTGGAAGATGGAGAGAGGAGATGCAACGGCAAAAGTAAGGTAGTAAGGTTGAGAGAAGTCGATGAAGTAGATAGTTGTGCGAAATGGTGTGTCCAACCCGTTTCAGTCAGATCAAATCTAACCATTCCCTCGAAGCCTTTCAAACAAAGTCTAAAGTAGTCCCATCCTTTACTATCCACATAAAGATGCAGAGTTCTTCTCAACCAGCCACAAGGATGAAACTTGAGAACCACGACTTGATGAACATAATCACCACCGTCAGGCCCTAATTTACAGACAAGAACAAAAATGTCATCATGGGCATGAGTCAACTCGTAGGTGGGTGATGAGTCGAAGTCGAATCGCATTGTCCTCCCACTCTGATTCGGTGACTTGACTGTATTTACAGAAGAAGAAATGGGCAGATCAAGTGTACATGTTCTCGAGAAATTTCTTGGTGAAAGTAGCTTGTAAGCTCAGAACTGGGGAAGGAGGTGCGGAGGGGTAGGTACCAGATCTGTAGAAAATACAAGATTGTAGACACAGAAAAAGTAGGTAACGTACATCGGAAAAGCTGGGTCACATTGCGTGCAAAAGCGGCATGGCTAGATTCCGCAAGACATCACCCGTTCACGTTCTAAATAACAAGAGGACAAATATTGGCATTACTCCAACAACCCAAATATAACACGTCCTCCTGTAGCCTCCTCACATTCCTGCTCTCTCTTTCGCTGTCTCCTTTCTCTTTTTCGACGTTACGACACTCGTTCGGCCCCTCCACACCACATGCTCTCTGGATCGTCGCATTCCTTTCCACAATCCTGTACCACCCTCCTTGCCTCCAACCCACCTTCCAATCTTCTTTCAGTCCTCAAGCCAGCACCTCCCGACATCTACCAATCTCCATACGACGTGCTTATTGAGTTTCAGGGGAGGAGAGCAAAGGAGCAGCTCCTTGCTGGTTGAGAAGGAAGATAACATGGTGCGTAGTCTTCTTTGCTCATGGGAGGCTGCCCGTTGCACTTGTGTTCACATTCATTTTATTATTTCTTGAGGTCCATGCTGTATTGTGTCCTTCCCTTCATGTAGTTCTTCCTCTCTTCATTGTCGAAAAGGGACTTACCTCTTTGGTAAGGCTCGCTGTAGACACATGAACTTGAGGTTGTGTCATGCTTGGAGAAGCAACTCCTTACTCGAAAGCGAACTCTTTCGAGGCTCAGCTTAGAGCAAGGAGGAACTATTACCCTCCAAGATGCAGTTGCATTGAAGCCCAAGGACACTTTCTGCATGCTTTAAATAGAATTGACATTTATGTGGATCATTTTCCGATATTTGTTTCGTTGTGCATTCTTCTAGCACGATGGGCCTGAGCAGCCCACTGTTTCAGTAGTGGATTGGAGTGAGAATGGAAAAGGGAAAGATGAATGGGTGGAAAGAGCATGTCGGCTGGTGGGGTTGTATCCTTGAGGGATGTGGGAGTTTGATGAGAGCTCAACATATGAGCGAGACATTTTGTCTTATGAGCGCAAACATGGTCGCCAGATCACTGTTTCTTCTACCTTCGAAGAGCTATAAAACCTTGCAGAGAGGAGAGTGAATGAAGTAAGAAGGGATCAAGGAAGTGTAGAGAGTGGAGCTAAGCGAGTGGGAGCTGATAGCAATAAGGGAATGTGTCAGTTTTATTCTGCTGATGGAAACCATCTGGCCACTGTTTTAAAGAATAAAATGGAAATTGTTCATGGCCGCAAGCCAGCCAGAGCAGCTTCAAGCAGTTTGAAGCATGCAGTGAAGATGTATGTTCATCTTCAGAAGCCTCATAAGCCTCCACCGGAAAAGGGAGATACTCGTTGGATGGCTGACGATGTTAGTAAAGCAAAGCAAAGGAACCTCCACTGCGGCTCCTACTTCCTGGGCATCTGGAATGCTTCTGCTCACGGTCATGAAGAGGCACGTGCTACTGCTGATTCAAGAAGTAGTGCAATCATGTATGTCCTTTCAGCTCAGCTTAACAGAAGTTGAAGTTAACATATTTAATTTAGAATGAATCACGTTCATGACCTCCTTCAAAACCTTTCACCTCTCTCTCAAATCATCACCACTCTCTTTCAAGTCCATACACCTGCGACCTTCTGCCATCAACTTCAGCTTGTCCATCTTGCGAGAAGTCTTTACCCAATGAGTAACAGCTTTTTCCCGATACGAAGGTCCTGCCAGCTTTTCCTGGCCATCATTGCCAATGGTTCAATGCAGCCACATTGTGATACTAGGAACAGAGCCCATGGACTGGACCTTATGACCCCTATTGGCAGTTTTCGGGGAGGGGAATTGTACCTTGATTTTGGGAAAGGAGACACTTATGTGGTGGAGTACAAGCTGGGTGATATTGTTATTCTTAAGGGAGCGGTTGTCGTTCACTGGATTGGCCGGTTTGAAGGGGAGCATTATGGGTTAGTGTGGTTTTCTCATGAAGAAACTCAGTCTTGTATTTGGATCGGTGTGTTCTTTCTCAGCACTATACACTTATCATTATATTAAGCTAACGAATAACCGGCAGTTATACCAGTTATAATCAACATTACAGGTAGCATCATGGCGTGCAGAATTCTGAAGAAAGTAGTGATGAAGGTTAGCATATTTGGTTACAATTTATCTCAACTGAGTTTCTATGATCCAGAGCCTCTCATCCGTCAAGTAAAGAAGCAATGCATATAACAATAAAGTCATACTCTGTTCAGAGTATGTTGTAGTTGTTGTATGGCACATATTTTTCAGTCTCTTTTCGAAGGTATTCCACTTTGTCAGGCACTGCTTTAGCCAGGTGAGTTTGGTTTTCATGTCTTCAACATTTCTTTGGAGCCTTCTTGTATATTTCCTCTTGACAATAGCTCGACTGTGCTTTCGGTATTCTTCCTGTGAAGTTTAAGGAATTTGATGATGGTTAAAACATCAACTTCTATCTTCGACTTTTCATCTAGCGCCTTCTTACTGCTTGCTGAGCGAGCTGCAAGGTTTTGATGGCGTGTTGCCTTGTTTCGAAAAGCAGCAGTCTGGCTGCCTGCACTAGGTCCTTGTCGTGTTACAACTTTGTTTTCCGAAATGCTGTCAGTTCCTTGAATATCCTGTTGATACTTTTGTGTCTAAGTGTAAACCACATATTAATTAGATTTGCACAAGATAAGCAAATAAACAAACTGTTGAACTGCGGCGATTAATGCCAAGTTCTTTCCAAATTCCATGTAGTTGCGATCATGGAGAGTTTCAACAATGTTTGTTGTTCCGTTTTCATGTTTCCATTCCCGGCAGGAATATGTGTTAAACAGGCAACACTCGATTCCCAGAACCAAGGATTGCTTTGTTTGTTTCGAAACCAATCTAAAAGAAAATGATTAGACTTTGGCTGTAACCAAAAATCGAGAACTAGCATTGAAAGTCATTGTCTGGCATGCATTCAGCAATATACAGCCACATTTGCCATTGCGACCTATCTGTAATTTCCCGAAATTTGGTAATATAGGTATAAAGTGCTTGAGGTTGCACAATGATTCCCTCCATCCATGGTTCATGCAAAAGAGTTCTTGAAGTGAGCTGCGATCTTGAAAGATCGGAAAGACATTTATTTCAAAATTTAATTGCTTCAGGATTGGTTTGGAGGGAATTGGCCTAAGGATGAAGATTCCTATCCGTTGAGGGTAATTATTTTGGAAATAATACATGGAATGCTGAACTCCCACTGTTCCATGATGGTGACACAATGCATGACCGTACTTCAGTGTCTGAAAATGTCCAAGTGGTCATGTATTGTCTTCGGCAAGCTGAAATGGAGGATCGACGTAGTCTAGAAGAAGAGTGCGCCAATAATGGTCTAGAGCACCTCCTCCTGGCGAGTTGAAATCCTCTAGTACAAGGTTGATTCCTTCTGTTTGATGTCCTGTCATCCAGCTGAAGATGACCGCAGTTCCAGTGACCTCCTTTACTAGATTAAAGAAGGATGATAGAAGACGGAACATTGCATCCTCATCTTGTGCGCCACGCTGAAAAGCTGTCCCAACATAAATGCCCGTATAATTTTTACCTCAGATACTTATGGAAGACAAGAAATAACCTATGGTTTCCTCGATACATGACTGCTGCCTCCCACTCAATATAACTGGCAGCCCCAGAATAAGTATTGTCGATGGCGAGCCGATTTGCTTGTAAGAGACAGTCAGCCTGGTGCTTAAGAAAGCAGATAATGAGTTCATTTTCTCCTTTTGGTCCATAACGCTCGGCCAGTTGAATGTATTGGTTTTTAGGATCTTGGGCTTTCTGTTCTTCTATGCGCATCATACTTACTTCTGTTGTGTTAACTTAGGATCAGGATGTGAATAAAAAGAAAGATCAAGCCTGTACCATCTAAACCTGAGAGTATATAGATTAGAGAGTAGTGGAGGTGACCTTAGAGTATTCTCTTAGGTTTATCTCCACTACAGGTTAGTCTTCATGTCATATCATGCACTTAGGTTTATCTCCACTACAGACGCATCGTCGGCGACCGCACATAGTGTCAGCCCTAACAGTAATCTTGGCTACACGGCAGCAGCTTCTGCTGAACTTCCTACTCTCTCCATCAGGAAGAATAATCTGACAAGAGGCAGGTATATCGTCACATATGATCAAACTCGTGAGGATTCCTGTGAGTGCAAACTTTCCAGCTGCCACATTTTGTCTTAAAAACTGCCCAGCCATAATGTGAATCCAGGAAGCCCCAGTTAGGTAGATTAGACATTCTAGTTGAACCTGATGAGTTTTTTCACCAAGATCCCTGAAGCTAGCAAAAGGAAGTCCGATTAGACTGTACAAAGCATGTAACTAACAGCATACGTCTTGTTGTGGTGACCAATCAGAACTTTGCCCTTCCATTCGAAAGAGAAAGTCGATCCGCCCTTCAGTTGTTGTCGGGAAGTACTGAAGAGGGCGACCTTTTAGTTCAACAATGAGGCGGAGCCTGGAAAGAACTGGACTCCTTTTTGAAGAAGGAAACGGAGAGCCCCAAACTTGGTTTGGCACTTTATCTGTCGCTCTGAAACTTTGAATTTGCTGAAGATTAAATCCAGGGGTTGTTTTTTTTCCAGGAATTCTTGGAGGATTGGATTGTTGGTTTTGAAGGGCGGCAGGGGTTGTGAGACATCGACTCCAACTGGCGAAGGTGTGTGCGGGTCAGGAATGCAATGGGTTACGAAAATTGGAACATGTGGTCGCTCTGACAGTATTGAAGGAGGGAGAGGAAGAGATGGGCTATCAGTGATCTAGAGATGTGTCGTTATCTGAGGCGAAAGGTCAAATATGTCGTGAGAGAGATCGACTGCATGACGGGTGTGCTGACGATCTCGAGGATTAGATTTCTGCTCTGGACTGTTTATGGCTGGTCCTTGTTTTTGCCCTAACTGATTTAAAGAAGGAATGGGAGGTGGGGTGGACATTCGGGGAATATTGATGTGTGCTTTCCCTTCCCATCCATATACTGACACCAGAATAGATAAGAATATGCTCACTCCCTTTGAGTTGCCTAGCTCCATACACTTCTTCTTTGTGGACCTCATTTTCTCCAAGTCTATCATCTAAGTTGCTTGTACCAATTACTGTGGAGCTACTGGGAAGAGTACTGGAATGAGACACATCAGTGCCTTAAAATGGGAGGGAGGAATAGCAATAAGCTACTGGCAGAGAATAAGAAAAGAGTTTAGACGTACCAACTGCAATCCATTCAGCATGCCAGGCTGCCTCATTTTCTAGAGCCACCAAGAGTTCAGTCGCAAAGTATTCCTTATGTGGATCTAGCATCATGTTCTAACCCTTCTAAGCATAGAAGAGTGGAGGATTTGGTTGGTCAATTTAACCATGTAGTTCAGTTCGGAGATCATGTCAACAAATGGGCACTGTATAACTTTGAAGGTTATCCTCTCTTAGGCTTGACATATCTATTTACGCAAACTGTAGACACAGGTGTTGGTGTTTACAATTAATATTATTCTAACTACACATTATTCATACTGTGTTTTTTTTTTAAAGAATTTCATCCAGCTTATCATTTAGCTGATCCCTTCGCTCGTACAGATTCTCACTCCTCTTCTTTCCTTTTTTAGCCCTGTCCGAGACAGTATCTGCAGGCCAAGATAACAGGTAAGGTGAATATCGAGCAGAGGCGACTGAAGTGGATGGTTTGGGAGTGGAGATGGATGCTGTGGATTGTTTGTGAGCAAAAGGGGAGTAAGCAGAGGTACCTTTATGCAAACATCATCATCTATCCAAAGAGTAAAGAAGAGACATACCTCTGTAAGGAGTGATTGCTTTGCATAGACGTTTCATGTCGACATCTAAGGGTATATTCGTAAATAGATGGGCATAGTCAGGATCCCACTTCTTCCATTTCAAACAACCCATAAAGCAATCATTCCAGTGCTCTGGCCACAGGTTCTTAGGGTGACCCTATCATAAACACTCAACCCAATTCTTTACCTTGTATAAAAGAGTACACACCTTAGTCTTGTCATAGAATTTTATCACAGGTCTCCCCTCACAGCAGAGAAAAGCAGTTCAAGGTGGTTAGGTGTGTAATGAACATGTCCATAGTGTCCTCCGCATCCAGGTCAATGACAGCTGCTTCTCCAGCTCATGGTGTTTTCGCTGCAGGTGGCGACTGGCAGATGACCGGTTTCTTGTCCTCCGAAAGAACAGAATAGACGCCGCATGAGTGAGAGGAGACATCGGAGGGGTGGGGGAAGACTCCAGGTTACCGAAGGTAGGAGGAACTGTAGGAGGGGAGCTGAACCTGGTGATGGAGGAAGACGTTGGCGTGGAGGGAGGAGGGACACATGGTGAGCAGAAAATGGAGTACTAGTAGAGGATGGTAAGACGGAGGAGGAGGAGGAAGCAGCCAACGGGAGGGAGGAAGCTGCGAAACAAGCCACAGCTGGAGGATATCCTCCCTCTTCTTGATGTCAGGCAAGGCACGGAGAATCTAAAGATGAGGATGAGATTAGAAATAACTGCAACAGGAGGGCAAGTGACAAACCTTCAAGAGCCCATGGTTCCATACTGTACAGACATCAGCCCTGCTCATAAAGAATCCACTTGTTGGATAAGAAAGTGTGTGTTCTGAGAGGCTGGAGGGAGAGATTGAGGGGACATCACGAAGGCGAAATTTAAAAGACTGGGGGAGAGCAGCTATGACGAGGAGAAGCGTGCCATTATGTGGTTCTTTGACGGCAGTCATCTTACAGATCATGACGGAGTTGGCGAGAATGAAGGTGAAGCCAGATCTGTAGGAACTGCGCAAATATGCCAAAAGGGTTTTGGCACGGCTTTCTCTCCGGTGCAAACTCCGCACTGTACGATCTACACTCTTGTACTTTCTACAGATTTATATCGTACTGGGTGCGGAGCGATATTCGTGGTGGGATGTCGGTGAGAACAGGACGAGCGGCCGAAACGTATTCGTTTCTTGTCGGCTTCTCGTAGCCAGAAGAATGGTTGTCAGACGGTCTTTCCAGCGCCTACACACAGATCTACTACCAAAATGATCCATCCTAGCCATTTAACATTCCTGCGACAAATCGATAGGATCCCAAAGTTGCCCTTCCTCCCTCTCCAGGGACGTTGCGAGGTCTAGAATATTGTCTAAGATGGACACTGGCACTCTTGTGATCGGTCCAATAATTCGCCTGATGCTTTCATCCCAGAGTTTACACACACCGCGCAGAACGAGAGTGTTGTGATGGCCATCGACAGCCAGGTGGATGAAGATTGATGCTAATAAATCTGAAGAGAGATATGAAATAGGTGAAGGGACCATGGTGGCGAATCTGAGTGTAAGATGACCTGCAGAAGACAGTTGTCAGACAATGTTCCATGTAGAACTAGTGGGCATACCTTGAATGGACAGTGACATAAGGGTAGCAGTTTGTTAGTCAGAGTTATTCTGGAGATCAGATAGTTACCAACCTCGAGCAGAAGATGGCATCCAATCCACACCGGGTTGTGACAAGAGTTTCATGGACACAACTCGATCGCGCGCCATTGAATCAATGAGAAAGTGCCGGCTGGCAGGCACTCCTGAGGGCAGATTTGCCTGGTATTGAAGGTGAAAACTCTCGCAAAACCCGAAGACAATAGCTGCATCGCGATCGGAAGGAGTAAGGTAGACATGGACCTGACAGTCTCTAGCCTGGGGGGTCTGCGGTCCAAAGTCGACCACAGTTGGGTCGCTCCCAGGTAACACGAGCACAATCTGATAGTCGTTTAACTGAGATTTAGAATCTTCAATAGCCTTTTCGAGTGCAAAACATTGACCCTCATAGAAGCACATGTGGATTTTGACGAAACATCCAGGTAATCCTTCATAGAAGGAGTTGGAGAACTCAAGCGTTACTCGGGACTGTATCGCCGGTAGATCAAACTCTGAAAGAGGGCTCCAGACGGATTGAGCTGTGCAGCGCTCACGACCAAGGTTGTTGTAAAAACGGATCGAGTGGTCAAATACCCATTCTGGATAGATGGACTTTGATCGCGAAGAAACAGTTGCGTCCATTTTTCAGTTTAGACGAGGACTTGAACACTTTTGTAGCTCGAATGAGAGATGTCAGACGGTCTTTCCAGCGCCTACACACAGATCTACTACCAAAATGATCCATCCTAGCCATTTAACATTCCTGCGACCATCGATAGGATCCCAAAGTTGCCCTTCCTCCCTCTCCAGGGACGTTGCGAGGTCTAGAATATTGTCTAAGATGGACACTGGCACTCTTGTGATCGGTCCAATAATCCGCCTGATGCGTTCATCCCAGAGTTTACACACACCGCGCAGAACGAGAGTGTTGTGATGGCCATCGACAGCCAGGTGGATGAAGATTGATGCTAATAAATCTGAAGAGAGATATGAAATAGGTGAAGGGACCATGGTGGCGAATCTGAGTGTAAGATGACCTGCAGAAGACAGTTGTCAGACAATGTTCCATGTAGAACTAGTGGGCATACCTTGAATGGACAGTGACATAAGGGTAGCAGTTTGTTAGTCAGAGTTATTCTGGAGATCAGATAGTTACCAACCTCGAGCAGAAGATGGCATCCAATCCACACCGGGTTGTGACAAGAGTTTCATGGACACAACTCGATCGCGCGCCATTGAATCAATGAGAAAGTGCCGGCTGGCAGGCACTCCTGAGGGCAGATTTGCCTGGTATTGAAGGTGAAAACTCTCGCAAAACCCGAAGACAATAGCTGCATCGCGATCGGAAGGAGTAAGGTAGACATGGACCTGACAGTCTCTAGCCTGGGGGGATACCGTCTGCGGTCCAAAGTCGACAACAGTTGGGTCGCTCCCAGGTAACACGAGCACAATCTGATAGTCGTTTAACTGAGATTTAGAATCTTCAATAGCCTTTTCGAGTGCAAAACATTGACCCTCATAGAAGCACATGTGGATTTTGACGAAACGTCCAGGTAATCCTTCATAGAAGGAGTTGGAGAACTCAAGCGTTACTCGGGACTGTATCGCCGGTAGATCAAACTCTGAAAGAGGGCTCCAGACGGATTGAGCTGTGCAGCGCTCACGACCAAGGTTGTTGTAAAAACGGATCGAGTGGTCAAATACCCATTCTGGATAGATGGACTTTGATCGCGAAGAAACAGTTGCGTCCATTTTTCAGTTTAGACGAGGACTTGAACACTTTTGTAGCTCGAATGAGAGAGCGAGCAACAACTTGAAAGCGTGATGATATGTCTGTCCTGGTCTGCTTCCTGGCGAAGCTCAAGGAGCTCTGTCCGGACGCCACGATCAAGAACAACTTGAACCAATCCTTGTGCGTATTCCCGCATTATTCAGTAACAAAGCTAGTTTCGTGTCTGTGAATGATATCACATGTATTCTTTGTTTGCAAGGATCTGCAAAAACGTGTAGTGGCTTCACTAGAATATTCATCCCGCTTCCAGAAATCACAGTGTATCAAGACAACGATGCTGTCTACAATATCTTCTCCCAAAATGGAAGTAGTACAATCCGAGTTGAAACAAAGAAACCAACGGAGACGATTCAATCTCTACAGACCTCCCCGAGCCTTCCACCAGGATGGAGCTCTCCAAACTTCCTGCGTCCCGCCCCATCCGCTCCCTCTCTCTCCCTCAAAACAGTCAAAGCGATCGCATCCACGAGAGCTCCCATACAAAGCATACTAGCCGTCGGAGCGGGAACCTCTTCATCCGCCTCTTCAGGAGGGATGGTGAGTACGACGTCACTGTTTTGAGCGAGGATGGAGCGTGGAGAGGACGTGATGAGCACTTTTTGTATGGATGGCGGAATGTAGGGGAGGAAGAAGAGGAGTTCTCGTGTCGTTCCGGAGTGTGAGAAGAGGAGGAGCACGTCGTGTGAGCTTAGGAGACCGAGGTCGCCGTGCATTGCTTCTGTCGGATGGAGCGTGACTGAGGGTACGCCTTGAACAAATACGAATGTATTAACCTTTGATTTATGATCGCTTACAGTACCGGTAAACGAAAGAACCAGAGACACACCAAAGCTGCATAGTATTCCTGCCGCCTTCCGTGCAACAATCAAACTCTTCCCAACTCCAGTGCACACCACTTTCGCACCCATTCCTCCCCTTCCCACTGACGATATCCGCCGAACAACATCAACAAAAGCTTTTCCTTGCTCTGACTCTTCGTCTGACAACGAGTTATGCAGCTTTTGTAATGCTCCAATCTCCCTGGCGAGAATCGAGGATGCATAGGAAAGTGATAGGGAAGACGAAGGGAGATTTGCGGACGATTCAAGGGAGGTTGGGGAGGACAGAGAGGTACGGGAGGAGGCTCGCGAGGGAGACAAGCTGGATATGGGACTCGTATCGCTGGATGAGGCAGCCGAAGAGGAGGAACTGATGGAATCCATCGTTGGGGACTGCTATCGTAATCGAGTTGACTTGAAGATGTTGGACGTTGAACGGAAATGGAAAAAGTGTTGATATAGGATAGGATGGCGTAAGCCTCACCAGCGATCGCGATAGTAATCAGCGTCGAGCGTACTTAGGTGGAGCGGATGAGACGGATTTCGATTCGACATCGGTGGCAACGCAATCGATAAAGCTGAAATGATAACCACGTGGCGCTGACAGAGCTTGTTACAAACAAGAAACGATGCATTTGAAGTGAGCTGAATGAATTGGACATGAATGTCAGCATAGAGGGTCTTGAGCGAGGGAGAGAGGAGAATATTGTGCCAAGACCGATCATCGTGGTATAACGCGGTTTCTTCGTTCGAATCAGAAGATGGGAAGAGAACGGAAGGAGGTTGTGCAGCCGCACAATTCACCGTTGTGTCTTTTGCACTCCTTCAGCTTCACTTTCATTGACAATCGCATAAATGGAGAGGCGGGCATCGAGCCAGTCTTTCGAAAGTGAAAGTACTGCGAGGGATAGGATATTGGAGGTGATTATGCCAGAAGAAGATCATCAACACGATTCTGTCTACCTGGAATCAACCCCTCCCGATTCCTTCAAACCTCCTCTCAAACAACCAGGTAAGAAAGTAAGCACATCTGCTACTACATTTTCTTTCTCTTCCCAACTCAATGGTTTCCAGCAGTCCTCCATAGCCAATCCTTCGACCTTCCTCATCATCGTCCATTTCAATCCGATTTCGTTCTCTCTCCCTTCATCATATCCCAAAGCCTCTGGTACCCATTTGGAGAACTGGCGAAAGAAAGTAAGCGTGGTGACTTCAGAAAGTATCTTGAAGTCTGGATCGACAGGAAGAGCGACGCGGAGGACACATTCTCTTTCTCCATCGCCTTGCGGCGAGATCGAAGTGGACGACTGGCAAGAAGAGTGACGGATCGTATATAGCTTTTGAGAGCCTCCTTTGGCGAGGAAGGAGATGGAGCATGATGAATCTGGGGGCAAGCAGAGCACCCGACGCGCGAGAGATGTTAGACAGGCGATTCCGTCCCTTCAGATCGGAAACCCAGCCATGTTTCCACCCATTGCATCCGGTGTAGGCTTGGGCTTACTGTTAGCTGTATTTGATAACATGGATCTATGGACGGTGTTGCCTAAACATGGATCTATGGACGGTGTTGCCTAAACATGGATCTATGGACGGTGTTGCCTAAACATGGATCTTATGGACGGTGTTGCCTAAACATGGATCTATGGACGGTGTTGCCTAAACATGGATCTATGGACGGTGTTGCCTAAACATGGATCTATGGACGGTGTCGCCTAAGACAACAGATCAATGGGGAATTGGTAAACATTGGAACGTCACCGAAAAACTCGCGGTATAAGGAGACGAAATAAGGTCGACAGGACCTCAGCTAGCTCGAAATACGGATTCTAAAATACAGTTTTGCATAGTATAAGAGAGAAGCATGAAGATGTGAGAGAGAAAGAAGTAAACGCACCTAAAACACTCAAAGAATTCACGAATGCTGCGAACGAAAGGTCCAGGCTGTTGACACAGACCTAAAAGCACGAGCTGACTCGTAAGCGGAGAAAGAGGGCCAGAAGCCAATCTAACAAGTCTACAGAGTGGTGGTTGTGTGCGAGGGAACGAAAATGGGGTCACGGCATCAACTTGAAGAGAAAGGAAGTGACTTATGACAATAAGAAATGAGAATGAGAGAATGTATTCCCATTACGCGGGATTATCAGAAAACCTGAAAGGGTTAAGATCTTCTTCGCCCTCTCATGAAGCAGAACAGTGTTCTCGGAGAGATAAAGTCTCAAGACTTCACACTGAGAATCCTCCTTTGACTACAAGATATGGATAGCCGACCGTTTAAGAACCATTGAAAGTTTGGCCCTCTGGTAAAAGTTCTTTAGATGGTAGTCATAAAGTTTCATTTCTGCAACGCAAGGTTAGAGTATGCGGTGCGGCATCAGCTAGTCTGAAATCTAACAGTGTACTTACCAAAAATGCAGAAAACTGAAAGAGATGACAAAGGGATCTCCAAAGAATAACAGGGAGTCTACTAGCTAGGAATAATGACAATGACAGACAGTTGCAACCAAGCGACATATTACATGCTCCTTGTGGAACAAGGTGATGTTGGGACCGTAAATAACGACAAAGTGCTTTTTCAAGGTTAGCGGGTATAAAGAACCTAGAATAAATGATATATCAAGGGGCAGTCCAACGTAATACGATCACAAAGAATACCAGCATAAGGAATTGTAAATAACAAAGCAATTATGGTCAAAAGGTGACAAGCTGGCTTGTTTCACAAAGGGATCTCTGAAGCCTAAATACGTAACATCTCAATTCATCCCCTGCGAAAAGACGACAACGTATAAGCTCCTTGTTGCAGCTCCTTGTTGCACAATGGGATTTGGCATTGATTAACTCCGCTACCCTGGCAGGCGTCTTGACTGGCATTATTTGCTGGATGATGCTGCGTACAAGGGCTCCTCTCTCCCTCGCCGAGCATAAAAGCTTGCTCCCGCTTGGGAATTCGTCCTCCAAAGAGAATTCCTCTGCGAAGAAAATTGTTCGAGTAGGCTGGGGTCCACACTACAAATTTCTCGAAGACTGAATATCAAGACATCACAATGCCTTGGGTCAGCTTGCATCCCCTCTATTCGAGCAACGTTACCAAATCTAAGAGATGGTTCGTTTACATCTGTCCGCGCTCGTGAGGTTCTTGATCATTGCGAATCTGGCAGGGTTGCGCGTAAAGCTCTGATCAGCTTGCCTAACGGCAGGGTCCACGATCCGAATATGCACCCACATTATGAAGCTAGCGATGCACCCCTATACCCTTGGACATCTTCCACATTTCCAAGGCCAAAGGGGAGCCGCTACGATGACGAGCTACAGCGCCGGACTCGAAGAAAGTATAATAATCAATACACAGCGGATCCGACTGAAGGAAACGAATATGGCTTTCGGGAGGGCGTAGAACCCATTTACGGTCCAGAAAGACCACGAAGCAATTTACATCGTGAGTCGCCCCCCTAGTGCTCACTCTAACACAGCACTGAAACAATAATGGCTCTCAAGCACGAAGGATAATTCAAAGTAATATACGAGCCTTCCCCAGCTTAGGGAGATGGGGTTGAAAGAGAATCGCCTTCTAAATCGCTGTTATTTTGGATATTGCGATATGATCTGTATATGATTCCTGATATACCAATAGCTATGGCTATAAAACGAACGAAATGTGATGACAGATCACGCGCTGTCGTAACCAAAGAACCGGACTAGCTGTCGCTCACCTTTTGGAGGCAAGATTTCGGGATGTACACGCAAATCAACCCGAAATGCTGAAGAAACAAGCTGTAAGGCTTGTTTTATTACATTTATTATTCCAGTTGTGAGTGACTCATTGTCGCATTTTACGCAATGCAGTCACTTGAAAATTGAGGATGGAGGATGTCATGAACGCAGCAGCTTGCTCTCCGCCAACTACGGCATCGTTTAGGAACTGTCTATATAAATAAGTCAGGAAGACGATATGGACTACAGAAGCCCACTATTACAATGGTCTGCTCTCAAGTGTGTTCAACGCGATATAGTTGCTCGTGTGGCTCCTCAAAGGGTCAGCATTCGTTGCAGGAAAGGAACAAAACCTCTCGATCAAAAGGTTTCGGTCACAACGTACTTTCCCCTCACATGATGGCGCAAGCAACGACTGATTCTGGGACAGCAGAGCGATGGACTAGGGCAGAACTATACGTTATCACCAGAGAGGGTTAAAGGTGCGCTGGCATATGTGCGGCTTTTGGTGCTCCATGGGCTCAGTATTTGGCAGGTATTGTTTGGCAAAGATGTGATGGCGTGCCTATTCTAGGATCGCGAAGAGTGCGCCAGGTGCTTCTAGCCGCCGTCTTTCCGGAATTCTACACCACAGAAGAGGTGGATGCCTTACACAGTCTCCTGGATGAAGAATGTACAGTCAGATGCCAGTTCTTTGGAGAAACAAACCCTGTGCCGGATCAAAATCGCCTGGAATGGGGATTTAGGGCAGGCCAGTTTGAATCAATTCGCTGGGCAGGTTCCCCTTCGGATGACCCTTTGGGTCTGTCTCCATGGTGGGCTGGTGGCATCATTTTTGGATTGCTGAATGAAATGCCTCGAGATTACATCGAGCATGTTGGACCTTATATGGAGGTCAAAGGGGTTATTAATGTCATGAACAGAACTAGGAAGGCTTCTAGATTGGTATGAAATCGAAGTACATTGAGGAGCAAGCTCTGCGTAAACATCAAAGGCACTGTGGACATTTGCCGCAAGCAGCCTTATTTTCCCACATCTGTCCACTTGGTCGCATTGTGGTTCCTCACAAACAAAATAAACCAAAGTTTGCGTCAAATCCAGATCACGACGAATTCGAGTATGTGACGAACAGTCATCAAGAAAAATTTCCGCCACGAAACACTTTGGTCAACCATGACATACTTCTCCTAAACCTGGTACAAGGCACTCGCTTCCTTCTGGAGCACCACGGTTGCGTTTTAAAATTTAAGAATCGACATAAGACAGATACAAAAGCTACATTGTGGAAACAAAGATGCAGAAAATAATTCTTTGAAGATTTCACTCACTTGGCGGTGCCACGTTAATTCCAGCCAATCCTCACTCAATCCTACCTCCCAAACAGCCATGTGTTGATGGTGATGGTCTGATTGTTGTTCATTAATCCATTAATAATCTGATATCGTCTGAGGGAAGAACTTTTGGTCCTGAACTGCTTCTGTGCGATGAAAGGTCGTTGCATGCTGTAATGGCCACGTGATCCACAGAACAAAGGCCAAACGTACAAACGCATCAAGGTGTTATGCCAGTGGAACTACGAACGATGAGAAGCAACATGCATCATTGCGAACGAAGCCTATACACCTCTACGTGAAGTTGGGGATGGAGTGGGGGATGGAGTGCTTTGTGCTCCCCAAGACTTGAATTATGGTGGGAGCCCTGGGAGGCACAGTGTCCGGTGAAGCCTGTGAGAGCGGTTAGGAGACTGGGCAGCTGATGACTTGATATCATTTGCGTTCGTATCTGTTCTTCATTGAGGGAAAGGCGGTAGATACGATGATTTGCTTCCATCTTCAATGCAACTCCTCTCGGAGCATTTTTCTGAGAAATGTCACGAGTTGACCAAGGTTGAAACTATTTCTGGAAATGAATGTCAATGCTTTGGCGAATCAGATGTTTTAACGGCCTCGACTGAAGCTCTCGTTCTGCTCATTTATCGTGCACGCATAAACCTTCATATCTTCAGCTCAACGTGTGTTTCCGACCGTGAGGGAAAGGGGGAATTAATTTCTCAGCTCTCGCCCCTTGTGTTGTAGCTGCTGCGAATTGCTGCGTGGTTTGGGTCCCGACGGCCTAACAACGGTATCTCTTGTTTCAATTAGGACCCAGCCTTCATGGTTTTCACCCGACACAAGATGCGTGACTTGGAGGGCCAAACTATTAACATTGTTGACCGATTTAGGTTCTTTTACAATTGACAAGAGAATAATCCGCACGTTTTATTGTACTTTGTGTTATTTACAAAGGGTTGAGCACAGTATCCGAAGCAAGCGGTCAAACATGAATGTTCCTGTTCGTTTAGCCTAAATCCGATCTGGCCAAGGGAGAATCATGACGCCTCATCATCCTGAATCGTCGGTGACTGACCAATTTGTATCCAGGTTGAAATGAAAATGAAAATGGCTTAGTTCGTATCTTCCATTCTTTTTGCACGCATCTTGAAGTTTTTCGACGGTAAACTGTCGGAACTATCGATAAAGTGAGTCTCAATGTTAGAGCATCAAGACTTTTCTGCCTTTCTCGTTTCACCAACCTTAATACAATCTTGATGGCGAAGCATTTTTAGAATGCAAACTTCCTGGCTGAACACACTAACAAGGAACCAACAAGGGACAAAGTATCCTGAGACCACGGGTTGCCCCCACGACCATTGCATACAGACGACGCAAACATTCCTTTGCCTTTGGCAAGGGTGTGTAAGGGCTCAAGGGAGCACATATTATGAACCAGCCCTATCTAGATTCAAATTCTTTCCCCCAGGATCGCCACAACTACCTCAGGCAGGATGGAAGACTTCACCCTGGTATGCTCTCCTACTCTGAGTCGTCCTGCTCACTTTAGAACAGATTGAAACTGGACCAAGCGGGGAAAATTCTGGCCCTCCTCGGTCACAGGGAAAGAGACTTGCCATGTTCCCTCCTCACCCTTCGAGGACTATGCTCCCGAAGAGACGATATAGGAAGTTGCGAGAATCCTCCAATGCGAACCGGAAAACTCGACATCCCACGAACCGCGATCGCGATGGATGGGAAGATGTCTCAACCGTTCGTGGTAGTTTCTTTGAGATCATCTTCTTCATCTTCGATAAAATCTTCACACCTTTCGTCGCCTGCCTGCGCTTTATTCTCACCTTCCTTCTCCCAATACTCCCGATTCTTCTGGCGGCTTGTACAATTTGCCTCTTCATCCACGTCGCTTACCAAATCGTCATGCACCCTTTTCAGGCGTTGCAATCGATTACTTCAGTCGGGAATTGGGTGGCCGCTTTGAACACCTCCAGCATCGCTACTTCCTTTAGCGCCATTCGGTGCTCCCTTTACCTCGGTGCTTGCTCTCCAATACCTGCTCTTAGCCAGATTACGAAACTTGCAGCGGAGCATTCACACCAAACTGGCGATCTCTTTCATTCCTTCGTCGCGCTCTCGGACCCTCAGAACATGGGTCTACATTCTATTGACATGTGGGAGAATGGGGCTGCTATCAAAGGCACGAGCAACTTCGAAGGTCATGAGCCCTTGGGAGAAGGAATAATGGAGTTTGGGAATGGGTTGAGAGAAGTGAAAGATACATTGATTGCCATTAACAGTAAAGGCGTCAATTCCTTCAGCTGGATTATTCAAGAGGTAAGTGCTGTTCCTAATTCCAGGAGGTGGCAATGAAAATTGTGCAGTATCGGCGCATCGAGCTAGTCATCGACCACATCCACCAAAAGTCTCTGGATCCTGCGCCGAGTTTTTTCAATCGCGCACTCTCGTCTATCTCTCTTTTTCACTCTCCGGCTCACATGGACCCTCTCCCTTCGCTTACTCGAAATATGGAGCTGATGTTTGCAACCGTCGATCGCTCCCTCTCTGAGCTCGTGGACGACATCGACATCGCACTCCCAGTCATCCTCTCTGTAAGCGAATTGGGGAAGGAACTTGGGCAGGAAATGGCAACTGTGAAAGGATACCTGAGGGACGCTTATGCCAGGGGAGACAAATGGTGGAAAATCAAGACTCAAGAGTTTATGCGCTTGCAGTGTGTTGTTTTCGTTGCATCTTACCTGGTTTAAAAAAGTGAACAGACGAGAATTCGAACTTGTGAAAGACGCGCTCCACGACGTCGTTATTGCTCTGAGACACCTAGAAACTGTTAGGATGCTCTTGTTGGCAGTAGGCTCCCCCACCACCACCCTTCATTCATGCCGACTTCTAACCGTTTTCGATAGCATTCAAAGAACACAGATAGCTTTAAAGTGCTTTTCTCGGTACTGAGGAGTCATACTGACAGCATTGGCGCAGCGCGGGCTGGTAGCTTTCCATTTGGCAGATCACGGTTTACCAACACAAGCAGAACGAGAACTTTTACGCCACAGCATGGTAAGACTTGTTGACCTGGCTACTACTGAACAATATCTAAAGTCTGTGCCGTAGGTGAAGTTTCAGAACGCTCTCGACAAGGTACACGATCCCCAAAGGTTTAGGAGCGAGCTGGGACAGAATCCCGCTCTTGGGCAAAGCGGACTTGGGGAAGGCACTAGCAAGGCACTGAGTGTAGGGGGATAAATACTGGCTTTCCCTACTTGACCTTCTGAAACTATGGTCTATGCTATCTCCTATGCTTCTATTTCTATGCGCTCCAATGTAACGATACAAAACACGCATAACGAGACTATCTTTTGTGAAAGAAAGCTGCAGACCATGAGTGTTGCATGAGGCTCTCGCAAAAAGTTGAATGATCAGGCGCCAGAAGGTCGCGAGCATCATCAAACAACCTTGTTCCTACCCTTGTTCCCTTGTTCGCAAAGGGCAAATGGCGCATCATAAAAGCCTCTCATCGCGACTATTCCATCAAGCACCATGGATTCAGAATTAGTAGATCCTTGCAAAATCCCTCTGCCATCTACACCTTTGAGCGATGGCTCAAGTTTCTATCCTTCAGTATCAGGAAGCATGACGGCCACACCCGTAGGCCGTCTTGATCCACCTAGCTACTCTATTGCGGAGGACTTCAGCAGCTCGGAGAGTCCAGATACAGACTACGTGATTGGCCGCACGTCGCCTATGGACATGACGAGATATTCCCCCAGCATTGACGAGGGAGAAGAAGACGGCGACGAATCATGGAGGGAAGAAATGGGCAGGAGGTCGAGGATAGCTGCGCGCAACACCAGCCAAAAGAGTGTACCATGGAAAGTGACTGTGGTTCTGGGGTTGTTTTTCTCGTTGCTTCTTTCAGCTTTCTTTCCTTCCAACTCTTCCAGCTTCAGCACGCATCATGATATCGGGCTCTCCACGATTCTCGATCAAGTGGACTCAACCCACCTTATCCTTGATACTGTCCTCGATATCTCGTCTCCTTCATCAGATGCGGTGGAAGTGGTCAAGGCGTCTGATATATACCTCCTTAGCACTACCCTTCGACTTTCTTCCAAACACGATGATAAACTCGCTTCCAAGTTTGATGACTACGGCGACTCCGTCCGTACCTTACAGGTTGGAATAATGGAGATCAGGGCTGGTGCCTTGCAAGCAGTGAAAGACATTCGACGAGGGGTATATGATTCCTTGTTCATCATGGCGAGGACGACCTGACATGCCAAGAGGTTTAGCTAGAGAGCAGTAATTGGAAATACACAATGAGAAAACTAGTTTCGCATGTACCTCGACTCGAGCGCCGGTTGGAAGATCTGATAAAGACGAGTGAGTTAGCCGCAAAGGCAGGTTTCGAGGCGTTGGTTGGGTTAAGTGACTCGAAGTTGATGGATTCACAAGTCCAGCAAGACTGGAAGGGTGAAAGAATAGCGTAAGTCTAGCCCCCATCAGTTGGTACGGTATGGTTGACAATGCTGTGGTGGCAGGCGGGCGGTTGAAAGAGCTAGACTAGCCTACGACGGCGTTAGGATGACCAGGATGCGTTTGATACAAGCGAAAGAAGTAGGAATCAGGACGAGGGAAGCGTTGAGCGTTCTCTTGGTATGCTCTGCTACGCCGTCAGGAAAAGACTGAACTGAACAATAGAAGCTTTCCAACGGTTTCGAAGGGCAATGGGTGGAAGAAATGCGAGATGCTGAGAAGGAGAGGTTTGAGGATTTAGTCACGAGATTGAGTCGCACAGAGAGACTGGTAATAACTGGGACCAACAATGTACATGACGGGGATTAACGTATATAACCTGTAAGCAAGTAAATTAGCATCGAGTTCACTTGTAGAAACGGTCTGCTCACAGCTTGAAGTGCTTTGCGGTGCAGTGACTTCTTTCTAGTAAAGCAAGGAAGGGTTGAATGGGAAGAGTGGGCATACCCAGCTACTGTGTTACAGAATACTCCTGCGACATGACGTGGATGTGACGGTTACTGGCACTGAATCGAGTCCGGGGAGTCGGGAAAGAAGAGAAAACAAAACTTGGGGGAGGCATATGGGTTATCCTGGCGTCATTTGTTACACGGCCAGGTTAGGAGCGCACATTGCAGGCGACGAAATACTTGAAAATAAGAGTCTGGTAATCTCTAAATGGAATAAGGATACAGTTATTTGATCCATCTCTATCCATTGGGTTTCCAATGTTGAGAGTCTAATTTTCTCCTTTCAATTTCCTCCACGCGCATTCCGTAATCCCTCTTTTATGCTTGCGCGACGCCGGCTTCGACAGCAAGGGAATAGAATATTGAGTCCTTTCACACCACAGAATAAAGTCAGCATCTGCACTCATGGATCAAGGTCGGGGCATACCTTTTTCTGCAAAAGATTTGCTGGTGAATCGAATTCTGCTACCTTTCCTGCAGACATGACAAGGATCCTATCCAAAGAGTCAGAAAGAATCAGCACAGACGACATAAGGAACACACCGGTCACAATCCATAATAGTATTCAGCCTATGAGCAATAACGAGGATGGTGCAATCCGCAAACTCCTTCCGAATCACATTTTGGATGGCAGCATCTGATTGTGGATCAACCTTTGCGGTACTAAATCAGCAGTGGATTGGGTAGGAAGAGGAAATATTGTTCACCGAGGAAGTAGCTTCGTCTAATACCAGCACTTTGGAGGAGCGAAGGAGAGCGCGGGTTAAGCAAAGTAGTTGTCTGGTCGCAGTTTAGCAAGGCAGACCATGCATGAGAAGAAGCAGGCGCACCTTTGACCGGCTGACAGGTTGCTGCCTCCTTCGTTGACCGTGGCGTCTAACTGACCGTTCTGCAGCATCCCAATTCAGTTTCCTGCATCATTTCAGAAAGATCTCACTCACCATTGATTGTACATGTTCCTTCAGACGAGCTTGTTCTAGAGCCTGAGTGCATGTGAACATAAGTTATGGTTGTGCGATCGATACGCAAAATCATCACCTTCCAGATTGCATCATCGTCGGCCTCTCCGGTGGGATCCACATTGTCCCTCAAGGTTCCCTCGAAACATTGACTGTCTTGAGGTCTGCTAAGGCATGAGTTTGTTGTCGATGGGGAATCACCAGAAAACAGACATGATGGACAGCTTGCTACGTAGGTCATGGAGACCAATATTCGTAATGTCGACCTCATCGATAAATATCTGCCCGCTGGCAGGTTCGACAATGCGGTATAATGCCTTCGGTGGCAAAGATTTCAGTTGTTTCAAGTAAATTAAGCAGCTCAACTGACCATTGTAAGTGTGCTTTTTCCAGCACCTGCAGATTGAAATCAGTATGGGGAAACTAGGATCGAGAAGTGACACACCAGTGCGTCCTGGATCGAGAAGTGACACACCAGTGCGTCCACAGATCCCGATTTTCATCCCGGGCTCAGCTTTAAAGCTGACATCTTTGAGGACATAGTCGAGCCCTTCTCGGTATCGCAGCTTAATTTGGCTGAACTCAACCGCTCCGTTTTCTGGCCATGATGCTCTCGGTCTGTTCCCTTCGACCACCTAAAATGGGAGGGTTCAGTACTTATACAACAAGAGAAAAAATTTGAGAATGAACACACCAATGGGGCTTCTGGTTTCAGTTCGACGTATTCTTGCATCCTCTCCACAGAGACAATGTTAGTCTCAACCTACAACGATGTCAGGCGATTTAACAGGCTGGTTCGTTATCACATACTTCAGTAGCAGAGCGGACGATCCCTAGCAATGCAATCAGAAATGTTTTGCTGCATGCAGCAGGATGATCGTACAATTCAGGCTCTGAGTGGTATTAAGAGCGTAGCTCATGACGATTCCCACCAAACCGGCATCGAGAGCGCCGTGACTTCGTTCTAACGCATAAACCAACGAGACGGCCGCCATCAAAATTATGCAAGAACCCAGAAACTGTGTGGACAATCTAAGCTGGCATCGCGTAAGACAGAAAGCATACCTCAAGTCGAACGGAGAGCCATCTGTTGCAGGACACACTTGCAAAATAGGCCTAGGGAGCGTCAGTGACTAGTTGAAGTCAGGTTGATAGGATTACCTGTAGATTGCGGTCAATCCTTGCCTCATTCTCTGCGACAAATCGCTTCTGCTGGCGGTAAGCTCGGATTGTAGGCAGACCACCCAAAGTTTCTTGGAACATGGCAAAAATGGGTGATTTTGTTGTGGAATCAATACGCTTGAGCTCCCGAGAGGTGGCAAGGTAGTACCTGGCAATGATGTTAGCAGAAGCATCGTGAAGAGGATATCAGGTTCACGTTTGCACTTGTCGATAAATCACGCCGAGCGGAATGACAGCAATCAAGAAGATAGGGACGGAATATCCAATGACAGCAATTACTGCGCGAGTCGCATCATTTAACATACAGAGGATAACAGGAGTTTGGACAAACCAGCGAAAGCGTTCGCAAATGTGCGAACGAGTCCAGATATGACCCGTGAGAGAATTTCATCAACAACCTGTACATCGCGAGAGAAGCGGTTGAGGATGGTCCCGATCGGAGTTGTTTCCTTTGAAACGCCTTCAGCCAGAGCAAATGCGAATGGAAAGACATACAAAGAAGGCCATCGGTGCTCGCATTATGGATTGGAACTGTCGCCAAACATTAACTGTGACGTGTCTATTGAACGAGTGTGCTTTACCATGCTGTCGTGCATCTTGCGGGCTGCTCTAACGCTGGCCCAACAGTACAGCGAAGCCGAGGCTACGAACTGACATACAACCGAAGCTGAACATTCCTGTCAGCATTTCTCTCTTTGGAAACAAACGACTTGCCAAGTCCGAGAGCTAGATACACTCCAAGGTAGAAACCAAGACTCGAGCCACCATTATCACCTGTTTCGGAGTTGCGTGTGGCCCAATATTTCAGGAAGAAGTTGGTTGCAATCGACAAACTTTGGGCGGCGAGGATAAAGAAAAGGAAGAAAATACCCCCATGACGCTGCTCGCTTTGATATAAATTTTGTAGATCTTCCGTTTCACATTCCCTGTCTCCTTCTTCTCTTTACTACGCGTCGACTCCTTCAGTTCTCGCAACGTTTGCTTCTTTTGCTGACGGATGGACATCATGGATGCTCTCCGAACAATAGCCTTCGACTCTTGACGGGATTTAGACATATCAGGTAAGGGGGAATCTGCGTCGTCAACGTCATCGTAGGTTTGATCCAAGGTCACCGCGGTTTCTTCAGACTTAGCGTCTTCATCGCTGGACTGTGACTCTGCCTTCTTTCCAAACTCAGTAAGCAATTTCGAGAGTTCAGAATCCTTGACTATGATATCGGAGTAGTACCCTGTTGCCGGGGCTAAGCCAGTTATTTCTCTTTCGGAAGGACGCACCTCTTTCAATGGGTACACCTTTCCGTAGCATAATAATCTCGTCGCTTTGTTGGCAGTAGTGGATTGCATTCGTGCAGAGTAACCGTGCCTGTTGTAAAATAAGTAAATGTTGGAGCAATCAGGAGCAATCGCCGACCTTTGATGCGAGAAGACCTTCTGGTCCCATTACGCGGTCGAAAACATGACGGCCAACATGGGCATCTAAAGCGCTGAGAGGATCGTCAAAGAGATAAATATCTGAGTCCAACTGGGCCGTTAGATAACGTAGAAAGGGAAGCAATACACTAACCAGCCCTGTGACAGACTACATTAGACGTGAGTTGCCAGAGGACCGACCCAATACTTACCTTGCGTATACAGCTCTCGCCAGAGCAACTCGGGCCTGCGGTGAATCATGAGAAGCCACATGAGAAATGATGCAGCAGTGTTACCTTTTGTCCACCAGATAAAGTAATACCTTTCTCTCCAACCTCCGTCTACGCTTTCCATTAGTTGCGACGAGTTATGCAGGAGCGGACGAACCATATCGCCCTCAGGCAGAATTGCAAGATCATCACGTAGAGCACAAGCATCAAGGACCCTGTAGTGAGGTTAGACGCGACACATGACTTTCTGGATGGCGCACGTCTCATAAAATGCTGGGTCCCAATTGCATCCAAAAACAATGTTAGCCTTCACCGATCCTAAAGCCGGATTAGCAACAGGTTAAAGTGAGAAGTTGCATGCATACTGGACATGAGCCAGGCATTTTGTCCGCAGTAGGCGACTTTGCCGCGCAGGCTTACTCTTCCTTCCTTTTTCGTCATTTCCCCTAGAAGGGCGCTTAACCTGATAGTGGATCAGGTCTCGTTCGTCACTAAAACATTAAATCATACAAAGAGCTGTCCCTTTGTCAAAATATCATCAGGCACCGGCAGCAACAAGACTGACCTCTTTCCACTACCAACGACTCCAACAATCGTGACAAGTTGTCCTTTCTTCGCAAATGTCAAAGGAATGTAACGCAGTGGAATTTGGAACATACTTTGACTGTTAGATCAATGTCCATGAGGGTACTCTCCATGTTGGGATCATTCTGCCAGGTAAATTCACCCTTCTCAACCTTGATCAAGTCGTCTCCCCACTTCAACTCGCCCCTCTTTACTTCTTCGATTTGCACTGCGTCCTTCTGCAGCTCTTTTCCCTGCAGGAAATCTCGTAACCGCACAACGCTCACCCACGCTTCGACCATTGCGGTGATGCATTGTGGCAGTACTGTTAGAGGGAAAGCCAGTAGTTGGAACAGAGCAATCGCAGGGAAAACAAGATCGGCAGTGAGCGGTGTTTTTGAAGTGGCGGCGTAGACGGAGAAGGTACAGAAAGCGACGAGGAACGGAGTGCTAGTTTGAACATCAGTTTTACTGTTTGATGTTCAATGGGTACATACAGCTGCCACAGCATGACCGACGCCGAACTCAGAAGTCCCATTTGCCTCAACACCTTCATTTCCCTGTCGTTGCGGACGGCGAACAGTTTCTTTATGAAGCTATTTTCCCAAGCGTATAGCTTGATGCTTCGAATGTTGTTCAAGATTTCAGACATGATCCGGGTCCTCTGGTCTTCACATCGGTCACCATCAGTACCATCATTTCATGCGCGTGAGGCCATACCTTTGTTCTTCATCTGTTTCTTCTGAAATCGCGCTTGCATTCTATGATCTGCGGTCAGAGGGATCCAGCAACAGGTAGCAGAAAGTAGATGCGCCTACCTGGTGACGAGGACGTTTGCTGGCATGCTAAGAAGGAGAACTGAGACGCCAGAGAGGAACTGTTTCACAAAGCTACCTGAGAAAGCAAGCCTAAAGCGAGGAAAGAAACATACTGAGAATCCGACCAGGTTGTACAAGCTTATAAATGCTAGTATCAACTGGAACGTTCCGGACCAGGCTATTTGCGAATATTGCGTAAAATCTTGAAGACGGTTGCAGTCGGACGACATCAAGTTAACGATGTCACCTGTCGCCTTTCCGATTCTTTCCTCATTAGAAAGCACAAGTGATTTGGCATAGATCAGGCCAACAAGCCCAGCACGATTTCGCATTCCCTGGATTGTAACGTTAGCTGTTGGTAGCGTAAAGTAGGTGGACGACATACCGTTACCATCACACGTTGGAAATATTGATTGACAAAGCTTGTTTGGGCCACGGCGAAGGCAAACATGACAATGGCAATCTATAGACAGGGAGAACAATTCACAACCAGTCAGAACGAGACGTGCATACATACAATGTATCCTTCTCTTGCTGGTGCTGGATTGGCGGTGTTCCAGGTCGCAACGAATGCAAGGAGCTTTCGAAGCAATTGCGGCTGCGCGAAAGCCAGCAGATCTTGACAAAACTTCATCCCAGCAGCGACAAGAAAGTCCCATCCATAAGCCCGACACAAAGCAATGACAAGCGAAGGCTTTTTCTTTTGCATTTGCTTCTCCCAGAAATACCTCAAGCGTCCCGCGAGAGCATCGCTTCTGTCTTCTTCAGGTAGCGCCCACAAGTCCGTCTCCTCCAGAAACTTTGACTTTCCCAGTTTCATGAGTGGTGTAAGCCAGTTAAAGGTGAGTACAGAGAAGATGTTCGCTTCGAGCACCGGACATTCGATTTCTTCAGTACCGTCATCCGCCAATCGAATCTTTCCGTCCTCGTTGGACCTGCAATTCGTAGCTGAGGGACCAAGGCACTCCAAGTAGAAGACGAATAGGAGAGAGATGAGTGTCAGGGTCAATAAAATGAGATGGACGTTGAGCAAGACGGGGCGAGGTTCGAAATAACGCAGGATGCGGACAAGTTGATATAGTCGAACGCCGTAGTAGATGACGAGGAGAAGGTATGAGAAGAGCAGAGGGGTCGAGGAATGGCGGAGCTTGCGATGAGATACCGAGTGGATGTAGAGCGCCAGGAGCTATTTACATAGGCATGTCAAAATCATCTCTTGAATTAATGAAGTGCTGGAGTCTTCAGTCACAAGGCGTAAACACAAGGTTCGCATTGTATCTCTTCTGCCCACCTCCCCAGAAGTGGATGAGCGGTACCGAAAACGCAAAAGCAAGACCAATGACCAGAAGCACAACAATACACCCCATTTCCGTTTCTCAGTTAGTGGACAGCAAACACTTTGACAACTCGCCATTACCCAATAGCCCAATCCAAACGTGAGTAAAGAACTCAAACCGGCAGACCCATACACAAAGGGATGTTGAGGTTCCATCTGAACCGATCAGAGAATACGAAGCCATAATTGTCATTGCGAATCTCGAGTTTAGGTTCTGCTTGTCCCTCACTCAGAACTCGAGAAGACACTCATCGAGCTTGGTTCACATAAGGTTTAGAGAACCTTTGCTCCGCTCACAGTGTAATGAGGGAGAAAGGCACCAACAAAGAGAGTGCCGGGCTGTGGCAGAAAAGCTTGACAGCTACTGCGAGACTTTAAGTGGCTCATGGACAACTGGACAATACAACACCAGCACGCTGTTCACAAGTTGATGTACTGTGAACGCTCCAACAAAGAATACAGTCACTGTTAGAAGTCCTTTTAGGCATTCAAAACGCGCAACGTCTTGATATGACCCACACGAATGTGCGTTAGTCATCCAACTCGCGTACTCTTCCCATCTTGTCCACTCCAGGATAGAATGCTTCAATTCTCTGCATGGAAAGCAACTCCACAGCTTTCCTCACTCTGCAGCTGCAGCTTCGCCTCGCTTTCGTAAATAACGCTCGATAGCGCGCACATGACTCTTTCCTGCTTGCAATCAGAGGGGAGACTTACCATTCCCAAAAACAAAGCTGCCATTCCTCCCATCTGGAATCCATTCCACCAACCTTGCATAACTGCAAAATCGACTCCCACCCATACAATCACACTGATGACCAACCCGTACTTCACACGCAGCGTATTATCCCTCTGCCGACTCGCAACGTTCACATCCTCCCCTTTACGAAGCCAGAAGAAATTCTCGACGCCTCCAACGAGGAGAAGAGAGAATGGGAGAAGAAGGGAAAGCGGTATAAGGCGATGATAGTCGTCCATGGCTAACTGTTTGCACGCGCAATTGCCAACTCGTTGCTCGTCGTTTGTTGAGAGTTGTGGCTAAAAGTCTGTGGAATTCGAACTTTTCGTCCCCGACGCGGAGAAGCTGCCGTTTCTGCAGGCAACTACACCGGACGCTTACTGAAGCAGAAAGATTTTGAACGAAGTGGAGGTTGGCGGGTCGGTTCAATCACGCCGCGCCATAATTTGAAATCCTGAAGATCAAAATACGAAACCCAAACCCAAACCCTGTTTTCATAAATTTATATAAGACGGGAGGATTTCATTTTCGCGAAAAGGTGTGCAAATACATGTATCTGTACTAACTAACATCCTCAATGCTGAGAGTCTCGTAATACGTCATCCTCGCAATTCACGCGGGGCATCACAGTCTTCTACGATTGCGCGACACCAGCTTCGACAGCAAGGGAATAGAATATTGAGTCCTTTCACACCAAAGAATAAAGTCAGCATCTACCCCTCATGGATCAAGATCGGGGCATACCTTTTTCTGTAAAAGATTTGCTGGCGAGTCGAATTCTGCTACCCTTCCTGCAGACATGACAAGGATCCTATCCAAAAGAGTCAGAAAGAATCAGCGCAAACGACATAAGGGACACACCGGTCACAATCCATAATAGTGTTCAGCCTATGAGCAATAACGAGGATGGTGCAATCCGCAAACTCCTTCCGAATCACATTTTGGATGGCAGCATCCGATTGTGGATCAACCTTTGCGGTACTGAATCAGCAGTGGGCTGGGTAGGAAGAGGAAGTATTGTTCACCGAGGAAGTAGCTTCGTCTAATACCAACACTTTGGAGGAGCGAAGCAGAGCGCGGGTTAAGCAAAGCAGTTGTCTGGGCTCAGTTTAGCAAGGCAGACTATGAATGAGAAGGAGCAGGCACCTTTGACCAGCTGACAGGTTGCTGCCTCCTTCGTTGACCACTGCGTCTAACTCGCCGTTCTGTAGCGATCCTAATTCAGTTCCCTGCATCATTTCAGAAAGACCTCACTCACCATTGATTGTACATGTTCCTTCAGACGAGCTTGTTCTAGAGCCTAAGTGCATGTGAACATAAGTAACGGTTGTGCGATCGATACGCAAAATAATCACCTTCCAAATTGCATCATCGTCTGCCTCTCCGGTGGGATCCACATTGTCCCTCAAGGTTCCCTCGAAACACTGACTGTCTTGAGGTCTGCTAAGGCGTGAGTTGGTTGTCGATGAGGAATCACGAGAAAACAGACATGATGGACAGCTTGCTACGTAGGTCATGGAGACCAATATTCGTGATGTCGACCTCATCGATAAATATCTGCCCGCTGGCAGGTTCGACAATGCGGTACAATGCCTTCAGTCCGCCAAGCTTTCAGTTGTTTCAACTAAATTAAGCAGCTCGACTGACCATTGTAAGTGTGCTTTTTCCAGCACCTGCAGATTGACAGTCAGTATGGGGAAACCAGGATCGAGAAGTAACGTACCTGTCCGTCCACATATCCCGATTTTCATTCCTGGCTCAGCTTCAAAGCTGACATCCTTCAGCACACAATCTAATCCTTCTCGATAACGCAAGTTAACGTGGCTAAACTGGATCCTTCCATTTTCAGGCCATGATGCTCGAGGTCTGTTCCCTTCGACTACCTGAATTCGTAGGATGTTGTCAACTGGTTTCGCAGGGAGAGAGAAATATGGACATAGACGCACCAGCGGAGCTTCCGGTTTCAGTTCGACATATTCTTGTATCCTCTCTGCAGAGACAATATTATTCTCGACCTACAGAGTCGTCAGACGGTTTGCAGAGGATGTTAGTCGTAACCTGCTTCGGTCGCATAGCGGACGATCCCTTTATATTTCTATCAGAAATGCTCCGCTTACAAGAGTGGAAGAACGGACAGTTCAGGCTTTGGGTTGTGTTAAGAGCATAGCTCATGACAATGCCTACTAAACCAGCATCGAGAGCGCCATGATTGTGCTCCAGTGCATAAACCAACGAAACGGCCGCCATCAAAATAACGCAAGATCCGAGAAACTATGTGAAAGGTTATGTTAACATGCACGAGACATGTAAGCGTACCTCAAGCCGAACAGAGAGCCATCGGTTGCAGGACACACTTGCAAAATAAGCCTAAGGAACTTTCAGTGACTGGTGAAGGGAAACAAAAAAAGATTACTTCTAGATTGCGGTCAATCCTTGCCTCATTCTCTGCGACAAATCGCTTCTGCTGGCGGTAAGCCCGGATTGTAGGCAGTCCAGCTAAGGTTTCTTGAAACATGCCAAAAATGGGAGACTTTGTCGTTGAATCAATACGTCGAAGCTCTCGAGAGGTGGCAAGGTAATACCTGAGAAACATTTCAGAGAAATATTGAAAGGAGGAAAACTTCTCACGTTTGCACTTGTCGATAAAACATGCCGAGTGGAATTATAGCGATCAAAAAGACGGGAACGGAATATCCAATGACAATAATGACTGCAAAACCGAGGACGTCGTCATATGGGGAATGGATAGTAAGAGTCTGAACAAACCAGCGACCGTGTCCCCAAGCGTCCGAAACAGTCCGAATATCATCCTCGATAGAACCTCATCAATAATCTGTACGTCACGAGAGAAACGATTGAGGATGACCCCAATGGGAGTTGCTTCCTTTGAAAAACGTCAGTTTTTTTCAGCTGTGCCCCTAGAATGTCATACAAAGAACGCCAAGGGAGCCCGCATTATGGAGTGAAACTGTGACGGACATTAGATACGACCAATATCATGCCAACGATGTATCATACCATGCCGTCGTGCATTTTACGAGCTGCGTTAACGCTGGCCCAGCTGGACAACGTTGCCGAGGCCGCAAACTGACATGCAACCGAACCTGATAGCCCCTGTCAGACTACTCCTTGTGATGAAAATATGTACCCAGTCCAAGAGCTAGATATACCCCAAGGTAGAAACCAAGACTCGAGCCACCATTGTCACCTGTTTCGGAGTTGCGTGTGGCCCAATATTTCAGGAAGGAGTTGGTTGCAATCGACAAACTTTGGGCGGCGAGGATAAAGAAAAGGAAGGAAGATACCCCCATGACGCTGCTCGCTTTGATATAAATTTTGTAGATCTTCCGTTTCACATTCCCTGTCTCCTTTTTCTCCTTACTACGCGTCGATTCCCTCAGTTCTCGTAACGTCTGCTTCTTCTGCTGACGGATGGACATCATGGATGCTCTGCGAATCACGACGTTCGATTCTTTACGGGATTGAGACAAATCAGGCAAGGCAGAATCTGCGTCGTCATCATCATCGCAGGTTTGGTCCAAATTTACAGCTGCTGCTCGAGATTTGGTTCCGTCACTGAACTTCGAGTCCTTCTTTCCAAACTGAGCAAGTAACTGGGAAAGCTCCGAATTCTGGACAATAATGTCAGAGTAGTGACCTGCAACTCAATTTAGTCTATCGCATCTCATCCAGGACGCACACCTCTTTCAATCGGCACGCCTTTGTGTAACATGATAATCTCGTCACTCTGTTGGCAATAGTGGATTGCATTTGTGCATAGTAACCGAGCCTAAAATCGTTAAGTCATTGATTGTGTGGCTGATAGAAATTTAGACCTTTGAAGCAAGAAGACCCTCTGGTCCAATGACGTGGTCGAAAACGTGGCGACCTACCTGTGCGTCCAACGCGCTCAGGGAATCATCAAAGAGATATATATCTTAGCCCAATTCGGTTAAACGATGTTGAAGTGGTGAACAATCACAAACCAGCTCTGTAGCAGGGCAGGTTTAGATAGCGAGAACCGGTAAGAGGGTAATTTAGGACTTATCTTGCATATACTGCCCTGGCCAGAGCAACGCGAGCCTTTCGTGAACGATGAGACTTTTTAGAGAAATGTGGCACGCTCTTGCCTTCTGTCCGCCAGACAAAGTGATGCCCTTCTCTCCGACCTCAGTCTGTTGTTTGTATTAGGCTAGAAATTTGCCTCTGGAGCGAACGAACTAAGTCGCCGTCTGGTAGGATCGCCAGGTCATCGCGAAGTGCGCAGGCATCGAGCACCCTGAAAATACATCAGACCCGATAACGGGAATCATTCAGTGACAAAGGCGAACCTCTCATAAAACGCAGCATCCCAGTGACACCCAAAGATAATGTTAGCCTTCACAGATCCTAACACGATGTCAGCAAGAGAGTGCAGTGGATAACGCATAATAACAAACTGGACATAAGCCATGCATTCTGCCCACAATATGCGACCTTGCCCCGCAGGTTAACGCAGCCTTCCCTCCGCGTCATTTCGCCAAGGAGAGCACCCAACCTTACGAATTACGAATATACAAATCAGACTTGTCGCAGAAATACAAAGGTCCTACAGAGAACTGTCCCGTTGTCAGGACGTCATCATATAGTAGCAGGCGGATGACTGACCTCTTTCCACTCCCAACGACGCCAACGACGGTTACAAGTTGCCCTTTCTATTCAAACTTCAAATGAAAGGAGACTATGGTACGCGACACATACTTTGACTGTTAGATCAATGTCCATGAGGGTACTCTCCTTATTAGGACCGTCCTGCCAGGTGAATTCACCATTCTCGACCTTGATCAACTCGTCTCCCCATTTGAGCTCGCCCACTTTCACTTCCTCGATTTGGACAGCATCCTTCTGCAGTTCCTTTCCTTGCAGGAAGTCTCGCAACCGTACAACGCTGACCCATGCTTCGACCAGTGCAGTAATACATTGTGGCAGAACAGTGAGAGGGAAAGCTAGAAGTTGGAAAAGAGCAATTGCAGGAAAGACGAGATCGGCGGTGAGGGGTGCATTCGACGTGACGGTATAGACGAAGAAGGTGCAGAAAGCGACAAGGAACGGCGTGCTAGTTTGAATATTAATGCCAATCCAGGAACTCAATCGGGACATACAGCTGCCAAAGCATGTTTGAAGTGGCAATGAGGAGTCCCATTTGTTGCAACACTCTTATCTCCCTATCATTGCGGACCGCGAACAGCTTTTTTACGAAGCTGTTTTCCCAGGCATATAGCTTGATACTTAGGATGTTGTTCAAGATCTCGGACATGATACGCATCCTTTGATCTGTCCCACCATCAGCGCTTTTCTGCTGCACATCAGTAGTCATACCTTTGTTCTTCATCTGATTTTTCTGGAATCGCGCCTGCACGCTACAAATGCTTTGGTCAAATCCGGCTGTAGACGAAGACAGGCCTACTTCGTGACAAGGATATTCGCTGGCATGCTAAGCAGGAGGACGGAGACGCCAGCCAGGAACTATTTTTACGAAATCGCTTAAGCTGCCGCATACCAAATACACAGAGACAAGGCCCACCGAGAATCCGACTAACTTATACAGACTGATAAATGCGACGACCAACTGCAGAATTCCAGACCAGGCTATTTGCGAATATTGCGTCGAAATTTTGAAGACGCTGACAATCAGACGACATCAGGTTAACAATATCACCAGTGGCCCTTCTACCTCTTTCCTCATTAGAGAGGATGAGCGATTTAGCATAGATTAGGCCGACGAGCCCCGCTCGATTACGCATTCCCTGAATTGCAGAGTTCGCTCAAGGTATTGTGAAGGTTGGTTCGAATACACACCGTTAGAGTCACACGCTGGAAGTATTGGTTGATAAAGATGGTTTGAGTCACCGCGAAAGCAAACATGATGATAGCAATCTAGCGGCACCGACAAGGAACATTTCAGAACCATTGCAATGGAGGTTTGCATACCCACTGTGTATCCGTCTTTTGCTGGAGCGGGATTCTCAGTGTTCCACGTTGCGACGAATGCGAGTAGCTTTCGAAGCAATTGTGGCTGAGCGAAAGCCAGCATATCTTGGACGAACTTCAATCCTGCAGCGACTAAAAAATCCCATCCATAAGCGCGACACAAAGCAATGACAAGCGAAGGCTTTTTCTTCAGCATTTGCTTCTCCCAGTAATACCTCAAGCGTTCTGCGAGAGCATTGCTTCTATCTTGCTTAGGTAATGCCCATAAATCCGTCTCCTCCAGAAACTTTGACGTTCCCAGCTTCATGAGTGGCGTAATCCAATTAAAGGTGAGTACAGAGAAGATATTCGCTTCGAGCACTGGACATTCGATTTCTTCAGTTCCGTCATCCGCCAATCGAATCTTTCCTTCCTCGTTGGATCTGCAATTCGTAGCTGAGGGACCGAGGCACTCCAAGTAGAAGACAAATAGGATAGAGACGAGAGTCAGAGTCAATAAAATGAGGTGGAAGTCGATGAGCACCGGCGGACGGTCATCCCAAAGTGGTTTGAACACCTGACATAGTTGGGTGCCGTAGTAGATGATGAGAAAAAGATATGAAAAGAGCAACGGGGTCGATGAATGACGGAGCTTGCGGTGCGACGTCGAGTGGATGTAAAGCGCCAGCAACTGTTATACGATGCGTAAGCGAACTTGTAATCCACTGTATTTTACGAATATGACCACTCAGCTGCTCTGGAAAGGTATTCTGTTCTATTTCAGACAATAACAAGCAGCGAGCAGACTGCAAGCAGGAAGAGCGAAGCGATGAATCAAGCCTCGCTGTCAACAACAACTTGAATCTCCAAGTCAGCGATATGGCCGATACACCTCAACACCGATCATACGCTACTTCAAGCTCCTTCCATCATGTCGTCTCTCCGACAATACATCTAATTTCTCGGCAACTGAAGGACATCTCTCGCTGCTCCCCGGCTCTTTGGCGACAATGCTGGCTGCAATGCTGCTATCTTGGCTGTGTACGCACGGTGCCCACTTTCCCTCTGCCTATTCAAGAGAAGAAGGAACGCTCACCATTCCCAGAAGCAAAGCCGCAGTTGCTCCCTTCTCAAATCGAGTCCACCGCTCCGTCATGACTCCAAAATCGATTCCCACACACACAATCACGCTAATCACCAACCCATACTTCACACGCAGGGTATTATCCCTTTCCTTACTAACAGAATGGATATCCTCTCTCTTTCGGAGAGAGAAGAAAGTCTCAAAACCTCCAAAGAGAAGAAGGGAGGATGGGAGAAGAAGGGAAAGGGGCATAAGGAGACCATAGTCCTCCATCGTGACAATTCGCAATTCGCTATAGTCATCTCGTTAACGCGTCGCTCGATTGAGGGTAGCGTGTAGACTGCACCCTTACATGGAAGGTTCAAAAGCAATAAATGTTGTTGTGGGTTGTTGTGGAAGTGAATTTCGCGGGAGGTAATTTGAAATGAGGAGTGTACAAATGACAAGCGAGAAAAGCTGCAGTGGGTGCTTATATAGTGGGCTACATGGTGGCTCCGAGCAAGAGTTTGAGCGTTGAGCAAATAACGCCTGTTTGCTCGTGGTTTTGAGGAAGGTCTTGACGCAGGTCCTGAGGGATATTCGCGCCGCGCTGTTGGAGTCAAGGTTGTTGATGATGGCAAGGTGGCTTTTAAATTGATTTGTACGCAGTGAGCCCTCCTCTGCCTTGCCAACTCAAATTCATGTGGTGATGGGAGAAAAGGACTGACCTAAGAAAGTGACCGAGGCAGAACCTACATGAGCCTTGCAGAAATCACCTGGAGGAGACCGTAATCTTTAACAGGGGATTTTGACGAGATCTTTCCAGAAACTGTCGACAATGAAGGCAGTTGTGGAATGCCCACAGTCTTACCATCCTTTGCAGCGACCGCAGTTAGGAGCTTGAGTTTGTAAATAAACATGTATTGAGACTAGCAATGAAGGATGTACCATAAAAGCATAGTTAGTTGAATTGGAGCACGAATGGCATGGGAGCATGAAGGAACGAGGCACCTCCAACAATGTCGAGACTTTGAGACAACAAAAACTATACACTGATCGATCGATAAGAAACCACTGCTGAGAACATATTGCAACTCCAAAGGTACAGATGAGAAATGTGAGCAGTTACGAAATGCACGATGCAGAGTGGTCAGACAAGGTATCACTGTAGATCCACATCTGTCAATCACAAAGCCGGAAAGACAGAGAAATGCTTACAGCTTGAGGAGGATCGGTACCCTCAATGGAAGGTAGATTGGGATCCACGAAGAGATGACCGATTTCGTCCATGACCTCGTCGGGCAAATCATGATTCCACTCCACATCGACTTTCTCATGCCGCTCCACTAACGCCCTATTCTCTTCCTGTATCAGGATCCTCTTGTTCGAAAACACCGTCTCCACCCTCCTTCCAAGGCGATCTAATACCTTCACATGATCCTCTTCGTTCACATTGACCATCTTTGCTGCCTCCATCGTCCTCTCAACGCTACCTCTCCAAGTAGACCCCACAGGCCCAAATTGGAGCCACTGAAGTCCTTTGAAGATCCCTCCCTCGAAGGAGTTGCAGAGAGCGTCCATTCGTGCAGCGTCAAAGATGAGCTGACGTAGTTTGAATGCCCGGGAAAAGGAGTGCAGGACCGCCTGTTGGCAGGCTATCATTCTACGGGATTGATCTCGTGGATCTGAGATGTCCATCTTCCACGGCATGTCGTCCACAATGTTGATATCGAGGTGTTCGAGATGAGGAAAGTCGAGCAAACCTTGACCTCGGAAGGTTTGGATGTAGACCTTGGGGATGAGGACGTCACCTAACCTCTGGAGGATGCGATTGGGGTTGTGGAGAGAGTTCATGGAGTTAGCAGCGAAGGAAATGCGAGTTGACGGGGTGAGGAGGGAGATGTCCTTTAAGCAGATGGTGTGAATTGTCGGTGCGAGATGGGAGAGCATCAGACGGAGGCCGATGAAGTCCAGTTCGCAACTGTAAAGAGAGAAATGGGCGATAACGCATGGATTGGAAGATGGAACGACTGCGAAGTCCTTCTCGATGAAGGAATGGCCGACGAGGACGACCTTTCCAGCGGTAAGTGGCACTCGACTTTCGGTAATCTCAGCATCGATATCCTCGACTCCTGACCGATTCTCCCGCATAATGACCTGCGTGGAATAGTGGCAGAAGCGGTTGTAAAACCTCTCAATGGCCGCCTGTCGGAAAGCATCATCGTCATCGAACTGCGTCCGGTGGTTCATCTCAATGTAGAAGAGTTTCTTGGGGTCGCAAACGAAGGAATCGAGAACGCTTGAAACTCCGGCAGAGAAGATGTTAAACTCGTCAGTCGAGTCTTGTCCATTCCTATAGAGGAAGTCGACGAATCGTTGAAAGCTGATGTTGAAGTTATGGATCTGCTGGTTCCTCGGATGTTCGAGTTGGAGGCGGAAAGGTGGCGAGCGTGGGCGGATGGCAGTGGTTGGTTCTTCGTCGTAGGCAGGAGGAGGGGCAGGAGAGGAAGGAGGCGAGATGTTAAAGCGATCTGGCATCTGTTCTTCGAAATCGAAATAGATCGAGTTGAGGAAGGGAAGCTTCGTGACAATATCTCGGAGGAGTTTGCACCGAAGGATACTCTCGAGCAGGTACTGCCTTGTGTAGGCCAGAGGATAGGTCTGCGGAGGGCAGAAGCGGACGTTGACGCTCCTGACGTGTTGACCCCATTTGCTGGCTTCTTGCGCGCATCGAAGAAGTCCACTCGTGGGGACGTTGAGGTTGAGGTGTTTGTAGAGGTATGGATAGGCGATTCCATAGAGGATCTTGCATGTAAGCGCGAAAGGAAGCGCCACCCTCAGAACGGGGTTCGTAGCTGGATTTGTTTCGTTCTGGATTGTGTCGAGAAGACATTTGAGAATATGATCTTGGACCTCTCGAGGGCAGTCCAGAAGGCGAGACATAACGATTGAACTGTCTCCCAAGAGTGCAATCAACGCCCATTCTTCCCTTCCCACGTCCTGCCCAAAAAAACGCACCTCATGGTATCATCCATCCTTCCCTGTATCCTCCTACTCAGTTTCATTTCACAACGGAGGGACGCCTTCAGCTCTCTCACAGAGGGGGTATATATGGGAAGTGATGGTCCACTGAGAGAGGGTCAGATGGTTCAATTGAAGAGATAAACTGACTTTGTTTGTGTCGCTTTATGTCCTTGATCAAGCCCGTCTTTTGTCACCATTTCCATTGATCTGGTCGCCACGTGGAGCGTCATTGTAGATGTTGAAGATCGCATTTCTACACTTCAGAAGGAGACAAAGGCACTGGATTGTCCTTGAGAAGTCAAAATGAGCCCTTGTAGCTTCACATTGATCGGAGTCCAATGTCTCTACGATACCAAGGCTGCAAGAGAAAAAAAAACAAAAAGTAAACGCGTGACAGACTAGCAACCTGCACAATGATAAAGGATGAAGAGGTTAAAGCCTGAAGGAACTAGCTTGTAATGCAAGGTATACTTATAAGGAAAGTAAGGAACAAGCATCTCAAATCCAGGACGATTTATGGCCTAAAGCCTTCATGAGACAGGCGGACAAACCAACACCTCAGTTCCCAACACCAAGCAGGACGAAGCACTACTCGCGACTTTTCCACAAGTAACAAGGCTAGCGAGTACTCCGTATCCAAGACGTATCTCCTAGCACCTTTGCGACGCGTGAAATCGCTTGTTTAGTAGACGGTGATGGAGATACAGAGTTGCCTGGTTGCCTCTCGGCAAGCGGTTGGTTCCGCTCTTTTTCCCAAGAGGGGAGGTCTCGAGGAGATAAGTTCCTCTTTCCAATACAGGAACAGCATCACCGCTATTTGTTAGGGGGGTATTGGGCCTAACGAGAAGAGAAGTATCAAAAAGCATTCTGGAATGGACATACAGCGTTGCATTCAGAGTGGTGAAGAGAGGGGTCATATCTTTTCTTAATGACCCCTTTCTCTGCATCTTGCATAAGTAATAACTAGCCCTACTCTTCAACTCATCAAGAATTCTCTATGCAGTTAATATACGCGTAATGCAACAGAATAAAGAGGGACAAGACGGACGTTTTTGGGTTGTTAGTTAGTACCCTGCGCCACAAAATAGGTAGGGAAAGAATCGGGCAGAGATCGACTAAGAGCTACTTAGTAGTCAATAAATCCTGCGAGTTGAAACATGAAGATTCATCTCTGAATAGATAGTCGACCGGTCCCTCGCTAGACTCAGTGCCTGATCGTGATCGTCAGAATCGAACAATTGCACCCACAATGAGTCTTTAGGAGCTTTCTGTTTCCATTCTCAAACTATTGTTGTCACTGCGTATCAGCTGCCCGGCTGTATGGCATGATATGAATTCTCAAGATAAACCGGCAAAGTACCAGTGCGCTGACAGGAGAAGGTTTACAATGCTTTCGAGTTGCGATACGACAATTAAAGACACGCACCCTACTTCTTTTACCATTATTGGTCGCAGCGTATACCGCACCAGCTACATATTGCAAGGCATTCTGCACTTCAGTGCCTCTAACATCTAACCATTTCACCAATGCGTCTACTTCCGTCCGTCGCATCCGCCACTCTCTTGGTGACCCGCGAAATCATCGTCAGTTCCCCGCGTTTCGCTCGATCAACAATCAATGAGGTAGTGTGCGCGGTGACCCCGGTAAAATTGCGGGTATCATTGCTTCCCTTCCGGTATATATACTCACTGGGTTCCTCTCCTTCCTGGAGTACTTCCTCAAGAACCTGAATTTCTGCGTTGGAAGCGGTTTTGGACTTAGTAGCAACTCAAAAGCATGAAGCAGACTCTCGGTTTAATTGCGTCTATCGCTATTGCGGCACGATCATACCTTCAGTCGCCTTATTATCCTTCGTTTGCACTATGGAAGGCAGAGAACAAGTGGTTGCACAGAGCAGTCATTTTTATGGCTCTCAGGTGGGCTAGCTACTGGTTGGCTCGATATGTCGAGAATGGGGAATTTAAGAGGAGAAGGCTGGAGTGGAGGAGGGAGGTGGTCGTTATTACTGGTGGTGAGTGCTTTCATCGTGCAGTGAGAACAGAAAAGAGGTCTTTAAATTGGGTTGAGTTGAGTTAAGTCCAAAAGGGAGTATTAAACCTCCACTCAGATTTCAGATATAACTCCTTCGGAGCAGACGAACGCACAAACTGGACAATTGCTGAATGGGGCAGAAGAGGATGGCTCTTCTCCCTACATCCGCAATGTGACATTTCTGTCGCCTTTCTCCGCGAATACTGTAACATTGCCTCCCAATGTGTTCCAAATGAAACGCATGATTTCTTTCTCCACCTACACCACCGGGTTTAGGTCATTCTATTCTGTCATACTTCACTTCCTAGTTTTGGCCTGTGACACTTTTTTCTCAACTTGTGACGCGAGAGTGTACTCAGTTACAATCGCGTCAACCTTGCCACCCACTCTAGTTCGAGAGAGGAAACAATGCGTCCTACATGATTTATTTCCTTCCCTCTTCATTGCGACCAGAGGCCGTCATTGAAGACGTGAAGTCACTATTCTCTACACAGTAAAACACGAATCTCAGAATCAAGAACAATGGGTGAGTTGTCGTAACGTGGCTACAAATGTTAGATGGAAGTTCTTGCAACGCATCATGCAACTCATGTCCATTTCGTATTCCACTTTCTTTTTCCAAATGCGAAAGACTGGGCCAACTAAATCGCGTCTCATTGAAGACGTGCAGTCACTGTTCTCTACACCGTAAACACGAATCTCAGAATCAAGAACAATGAATGAGTTGTACTAACGTGGCTACAAATGTTAGATGGAAGTTCTTGCAACCATCATACAACACATGTGCATTTCCTAATTCCTTTAACTTCCTTTTTCCAAATGTGCAAGACTAGGCAACTAATCGCGTCCCATTAAGGTGCTGGTGGCCTCGGACAAGCAATCATCGAACAGCTCCTTCTCAAATGCCCTGGCGTCCGTATCGCCTCTCTCGACCTCGCTCCAGCTCCGGCACATTCGAGTTAGTCCTTTCCTCCTCACTGTCAGCCAACTTACAAACAGATGGGGTAAAGACCCTTCCGTCGTTTACTACCAAACCAACATCCTTGATGAAGCCGACATCGCACGCGCCGCGAAAGATATTAGGGAGAAATGGGGAGAGCCGAGTGTTATCATTAACAATGCGGGGATTTTGAGGAGCAAGGAACTGTTGGAGTTGACGGGGAAAGAGTTCGACCTTACTTTGAAGGTCAATGTCCTTGGTTCGTGTCCTAGCCCTCCTAGTTATGCGCTGTAGGACTTTGCGATTAATCTTTTTTTCGCGAGCACAGGCAGTTTTCTTGTCATCAAAGAGTTTCTCCCTGCTATTGCTAAGAGAAATCACGGGCACATTGTGCAGGTTGCATCTACTGCAGGGTGCGTTTCTCGTCCCTCATGACTTCCTCCTCGACTTAGGAGCTGATTCGATTGTACTGTGTATGAAGTTGGCTCACAGTACCAGGAATGGTCGACTACGCTGTCTCGAAAGCAGGAGCAGTTGCATTCCACGAAGGACTGAGCGCAGAGTTGAAGTATCGGTACAATGCGCCGCAAGTAAGGACGTCATGTATATGTCCATTGAAGGTCTGTTCCAACCTCTGTACTTCCTGACCTCCACACGCAAATGCTGATCAGGATGACCATGATGGTAGATCGACACTCCTCTCGGCTCGATCGTTGCCGACCATAAAGGAGCCACCATGCCAGCGAAATTGACACCTCAGGGAGTGGCGAAAATCATTGTCGACCAACTCAACTCTGGATTGAGCGGAAACATGGTCTTCGTTCCTGGAAATCTGAGCGCGACTCTTCCCCTCATCAGATACTTCCCAGCTTATTTCAGAGCACTCTTTTATAGAGCTTCGGCGCTCAACGACTTTTCGACGAAGAATACGAGAGAAACAGGGTTGAAGAGTGGGTATAAAATATTGGTGGATGATTTGTAGGTTCCAGTGGCGTGATTTTTGGAGTTGAGTGTGCAAAAGTAACAGTTATGTGATGGATGTGCTGGAATGTTTGAAGTCTGATGTTGATATCCGGTTCTGTACTTTGAAATGGATTGCCTTCTTGAGCGGTATGACTTAGAAGCATTGAGAATAGAGAAAGAGGCGAAAAAAGAAAAGTTTGTGAGTGAAGATGAGTTGCGGAATCAAACTCTCCCTACCCTAATTCATCAATTTTGATTGGACAACGACCACTAACACCCACGGGAGTTAGACGAAACCTAATGTAGTAGCTATAAAATGCAAGAGGAAAGACAAAGGACTTAATGGGCAATAGCTAGGATGTGTGCGATGCGGTTGGATAGTGTGAATACGCTTAGGCTTAGATTTTGAGATGTGAACAGGTGAGTTCTTTTTAGGAGAAAAAGGACGGGGGCAGGGATCGTGAGGTATTACTGAAACCTGCGAATGGTCTGTCCGGAAGACTTTTGCAATTGAACTTGGATTAATTATGTAGATGATCGGTGATCAATGACTTTGCGTAGACCTTTAGAAGAAGGAGGCTTGTGTTTCGGAGACTTCCAATGTGTTTCCACTATTTGAACTTTTGAAGCACCAGTGCTAACAGGCAGTATCTCTGGTGCATTTCTCTGATTCAATTCCTTTCCTTTCCCCTGAGCTGGTTCTGCACTCTGGAAGTGGCTAGGAAATTGTTATTCGGTTCTGCAGACGTCAGTACCGCCCAGCTTGCTCTTTGCTTTTATAATACAGTTCGAAGAACTCCAACCCGAAAAATACTTTGGACATGTCATCGCCAAACAACCAGTGAATTAGGCTCCTAACGATAATCCTTGTCTAATGTCTTTTTTATCATAAAGACCGTATTTGCGTGAATAACTAGTCCTAGTTGGATGTTGGATTGATGCAGTCTTCGCAATGCTTGGAATCGCTCTGCAGAGAAATAAACTTTGCAACACCGTTTTTGTCTCATAGTGAAGCCGTTTGGTGTTTCTTCATTGGACGATTTAGAAACAGCCTTGAAATGGAACCTTCTGCCTGGCAAAGCACAGACTAGTGACAATCACACGTTCAGAGTCGCTTCGTCCTCCAACTGAATTCGCCGTCCTCATTCATCACACAAAGTCAAGTCGTTCCCTCAAGCCTTGCATAGCCTTCCTAGCACAACTTCAGGTTGCACCTACATAGTGTTACGAGCGAAGACTCACATGGCAGTCTCCTAAAGCACTCGAATTCGGTTGCTGTTCTGCTTCCAGCTGTCTCTGCTGCATGAACATGGATGTTGTTTCTTTCTGGTTGATCAAAAGAAGTCGGAGTTATCACTAACCAATAGGACAACAAGAGCATAGCTAGACATTTTGTTTCACCGTGCAATCCGTTTAGCAATCACGTGTGGAGAAAATTATCTGCTTCCGCCTATCAGAGAGGCCAAGTCTTTCTTCTCGCTTCGTCCCCTTTTTCCATTGGCTAGGAATGTGGCGAACCGTTCCACTCGACCCTGCTTTACCCTGACTGCATGTGGAAGGAGAGTTGCTGTCGGAGCCATAACATTCCAAGTATATAAAAGTCTCTCCTCCATCTTTTCCTCTTTCTTCAGGGACATTTAGAAACTAGCAAAATCTAAAACACTGCTTTGATCGACATGAAGCCTTTTACCCTTTTCTTTTTGGCTTTTTTCAGTGCTATGGTGGCTGCTAGCCCTGTCAAGGAGTGGGTCTTTTCCCGCTCTGTCCTATGCGTTCTGATCTGTCTTGTGGGAAGCTACCCTGTTGTTCGAGCGCTGCCTTCTGGGCATCCTGTCATCGATGAAGAGGACCTTGAAGGATTGACGAGTTACACGCTTCCCACGTAAGGCTCTTCCTCGACTAAGCTGTTCGTTCTGCTTATGGGGAGTTGAAGGGCGATTTGGCCAGAAGGTTTCCAAGTTCCAACCGAAACCCTGACTGGGTCCGTCCTTAAGCAGAATTATGCGTATTTTCTTTCTAACCAGAGATAACTAGTCTCCCTGAAGATGTTTCTGTCGGTCCTACTGCTGTCTACGGAGAAGATGGACAAGTTCTTGCTTCCCTCACTCCTGAGCAGATCGATGAGGTCGACGTTGAGTCCTCCTCCTCAGGAAGGTTAGTCATCGGATTTCGAGAATTTGGAGTCGCAATTGCTGGTGTTGCTGCTGGATTTGTTGCGTTCGTGTGAACACTTTTTTGCAGGACTATCAGAGCCTTAATATGTATTGAACTTGTGCACGACGGTAATCAATGAGACTCATGACTTCTCCCACATTTCACTGCAAATAGGCTGCAGGGATTAAAATGTTGAAATACGCCAAAAAAAACGTGTTGTCCTGCAGGTTGAAAGTCATGTGCCGCAATTTCGTGATTCAATGGCCTTCATAAAGTGACGTAATATTGACTCTCCAGCAAAGTACAAAAGCCTCTCTTCATCCTCGGGCTTCCCTTCGACAATCTTTTCTCTCGTATTTGTACCTACATCCTTAGCGTCCCGATTTGCACAAAGGAATGGAAAGACCAGATTCGATGTATTCCACACGCACGGGAACCACAACGTACTATTCACCTCCTTCCACGCCTTCTCCTCCGCCTTCCAACCTAAAGGACTATTCAGGTTCGCCTACTTCTTCTTGACCAGGCAGCTGAAGGATGCTAATGATGCACGATGGACATCGAACAGCACAAGTCCACGCTCACACCGTCGGCCTCTGGCTGGCGTCCCGCACAGCGATCGAAGCCTCAGCACACAAACGAGCCGCTTCTTCTTCAAGCCCCGATATCTACAATGGGCGAGATCATAAAATAGTTCCTCCTCCCATACCTCCCAAGATCCCGCTGGACCGAGACGACGAGCTGGTGCAGACACCTGTCATTGTCATGCCAAACGCTGTAGAAAGCGATTTGTCGAGGAGCAGGAGCAGGAGCGGAAGCGGCAGTGATGGATCTGGGAACTCCATCTTGCAACTCGCTGGGAAGGGTATCAAGCGTGGAGGAACGGTTGGGAGGAGTGGGAGAACCAAGGAGGAGAGGAAGAGGGAGATGAGGAGCTCTAGAAGGAACGCAGACTTGATTGAACTGGACCGGGAGACGAGGGGAAGGAGCGGGAGCGCCTCTCAGGCTGCGGTTGGTGATGGGGATGGAGAGGGTGTTAGAGGAAGTAGAGCTTATGTTGCCGGATATAGGATGGGAGCAGCTCTCAAGAAATCACTCTCGCTCTCCTCGCCTTCTTCTCGACGCCCTAGCCGCTCTTCATCCCTTTCAAGAGCGCAAGATGGAGAGAAAGGGGAGAGGGCATGGGAGAGGAGAAGCCTCGATACTTGGAGGAGAAAGTTCCCTTCCCGAGATGGGCAAGGATTAGGAGAAGAGGGGAAGAAGCAAGATGAAAGGCCGCCGACTCGGAAGCGGGCGAGTTCACTGTCCAAAATATCCTCATATTTGCATCGAACGATATCACGCGACTCAATGGCTAGCAAGAACCGAGTAGACAATGACAATGGATTGGACAGGAAACCGTCGAACAAGTTGAAGACGCAACACCCTAACGTCCTCTTGAACCAGACGCCGAACTCACCGACCTCCACTCTTACCAATTCAACCATGACATCTCCTCCCACCTCTCCCACCTCCGTTGCGTCCAGTGCACGATTCACCGAGCTCTTGACTAAGGCGAAGCGCTCCTTGTCGCTCTCTCGACGTCCCAACACGTCCGGATCCACTAACTCCGGATCCAGCCTATCCTCCAGATCAGGCTCTCTCTCAGGCTCACTTTCGAGACCTTCGGATCGTTCTAGAGCGAGGAGAGGAAGACAAAGCATGGATGAAGGGGGTACAAGGACGCCGGAAGCTTATTCGTACATTGGGGCAGAAACGCCGCTTGCTCCTCAAATTCACAAGACCGTGGAACATAGAGATTCGAAGGGGAGGGATGGAGGGTTGAGGACGCCAGATGTCTATTCCTACGCTGAAGGCATTGCGCGTCATCCTGCCTCGGCGTTGGTTGGGATGGAAGGGGAGGTTATGGAGAGAGAAGTGAAAGGAAGAGAGGCTGGACAGAAGGCGCCTGTCACTTATTCTTACGCAGCAGGAATCCCTCCACCTGTTCCACCGCGACCTCCTGCTCCTGCTCCAGTCTCGTCACTGCCATCGGCCCAAGAGGACAAGCCCCCTATACCGCCGAAAGAGCCCCTTATTTCTTCAGCCTCTCCTCCTCCCGTAGCCCAACCATCCGCTCTTGTCTCCAATGTGATTCCAGACGCGGAAGAAGACCTCTATCGTCATCCCACCGCCTCCACTATCTCCAATGCGTCCACACCGGGCAAAGGAGGATCAGGAGGTACTTGGGGAAGGAGAAAAGGGACAATCAAACGATCTGTCGATTTGGGAAGGGACAAAGGAAGGGAAGTGGTGGAGTGGGCGAAGAGGATTAAAGAGCCGAGTGCAAACGCGGACGGTCATACAGCAGGAGGTTTGGGAGGACTTAGGAGGTGGGGAACGAGGAAGAGGGAGGTGGTCGCCAATTAATTGCCCTGAATGAGAAGATGCATGCGTATGGACAAGGATATTGATGACTATTATGGCTTTTGAATCGGTGATTATGACATGGACAGTTCGACGATTTTCTATCATGATGGGTTGGTTCGATTATCAATAAGTACCCTCGTCCTCAGTTCAGTTTCAGTACTGCTGGTGCAGATGATTTTGTGTGTGCATAGACTGAGCTTTGTATTTAGCTGTTACTGTTAGGATATTGGAAACAAGATATCCTTGACTGTTTGACTTTGCCAATGAGTACCCTGGAAGTTTTCCATCGATAACCTTGGATAATCGGTCGATTGTTGTTGTAGAAGAACAGTCAGACAAATTTTGGAATCCGTAGGTTGGGAAGTGGCACAGGCAACATCACGTGCTGCTGTAATTCACCCATCCCTCAATCTTCTCTTTCATACTTTCCTGTACTGTATCTTTTCCTACGTTTCCTTGCAGATTTTGCCCTTGCTGTCGGTTCAAACGACGGTACCGACGACACTATTCAGAACGAATCACAGTTTCCACTCTCCGCGACTGCGGCATGGCCCACCCTTCTCTCTTCTCACTGACTCTACTGCCATAACCACAAAGCACGCTGTCAGGCGAATGTCCATGGCATTGCGATATCGCTTGTGAATTCGCGAAGTGGAACTCTGACATGATAGGACAACGAGCCCACGGAGCGCTGTCTGGCAGCGTGAGGGAAGGGCCTCCTCAAACGGCGATTATTTCGTCACGGCCAGCTGAACTTTGAGCGATTCGCGCGAGACGACCACTTATAAAGTGAGGTTTCAGCGTCTCCGCTTGGCAGGAGGAAGCAGGAGAACACTCTCTGTTACGACGAGCTTTCGTTTCGTGTATTTGTCAGCTTTTTTGTGGAGATCTGAGCTGTCTGGGTATTAGAACCCTCGCCCAAGTTCTCTCAGCCTTCCCAAAAGTTCCCACCGTTCCAACTCGGTTTGCCCACCGAAACACGAAGCACCCACCCACGTCACGTTGGGCTATATATCTTGTGCAGTTCTGACCTCTTGACATTGAGCTTGAACGCAGTGTCACTACTCTACAACAAATATGAATTCTCCCGCCTCTTCTCCTTGCTCCCTCCCCAAATGTGCACTTGACGACGAGTCCAATGGGCCATCCAACTCTGTTACCACAACAAATGTTGGATCGGGAACACAAGCACATGACGGCGACAGTCCGAAGTCTGCGGCTGACGGAGCAAAGGAGAACGGCGAGAAGAAGGAAGGAAGAGACGACGCGAGATGGTCCATTGAACGTCTGTTTCAAAATATGATGGAGGTGAGAGAGGAGAGGGAGATGATCCTCTCTTCCGGTCAGGATGGTGAAGGAGGTAGTGGTAGAGGGGAAGGGAAGGTCCCAGAGTGGTTGGAGTAGGTCTCTCTTCCCTCTCATAGATCTTTCTCTCTTTAAGTTCCATTCATCCCCATAGAAGAGCACTTCATTATTCGCCTTGAGTTAATTTCCTGCGCAGAACTGACCTGTCTCGGAATCAGGGGAACGCTCTATCGTACGGGACCTGCGACCTATAGCATTGATTTGGAAGGCAAGAAAGCAGGAAAGACGTTCGAGATCTCGCACTGGTTCGACGGATTAGGTGAGTTACCCCACCTTCTCATCAACCATCAAGCTTCAAGTCTCAATGAAGAGCCTTGCGGTGTACAGGCCAGCTTCAAAAGTTTACAATTCGTGATCGCAAAGTGTTCTATCGCTCGAGAAACACCTGTCCAGATCTTGTCGAGCGAATCAAGAAGAGCGGACAGTACTATGGGATCTCTTTCGGCCAGGATCCTTGCAAGTCTGTCTTCAGGGGATTCTTCAGTCACTTCTTGGAAGGAGCGCCGAAGAAAGAGGAGATCACAGACGCTAATATTTCGGTGACCTTGCTCGCTAATCCTCCTCTTTCGTTCCCATCGTCCTCTAAGACTGGAACCAACGGTAAAGTGGAGAAGGACTCACCTTTCGACTCCCTCGTGCTCACCACAGACGCCAACCTCCTCCTCTCCGTCGATCCGACCACCCTCGAACCGACAGCAAAGAGCCGTTACCCTTCGCCCGCTCCTCCGAATGGAAAATTGGCCGCTGCACATGCCGCTGTGGATCCGAGGACGGGAGAGGTGTTCAATTTTGCGATCGAGATGGGAAGGACGACGGAGTGGACCGTATTTGGGTTCGGTGGGGAGAAGGATGAGAAGGGAAGAGTTCTTGCTAAGATTAAAGATGCGCGTGCTCCGGCGGCGTATTTACATTCGCTTTTGTGTACCGACGAGTATGTTCTTTCTCGCTCCTTTTCGAATAAGACCGGCAATGACTCTCATGATTCTGTAGCTACGTCGTCCTCACAGTGTGGCAATGCGATTTCTCCCTCAATGGCGCATCTATATTGCTTAACGTATGCATCTCCCTCTTCATCCTGCCGACAATAGCTGACATATTGATGTGATCAAGCGAAATGTAGCGTCTTCGTTCAAGGCTTGGGATCCGAATCGCAAGACGACAATCTTTCTTATCCCCCGCTCTGGCTCTGGAAACGTGTTGAAGTACAGCGCACCGCCGTTCTTCTGCTTCCACTGCATCAACGCATTCCAACTCGGGAACGAGGTCATCATCGACTATTCGGCGTATAAGAACCATGACATAGTTCAGCAACTTTATATTTCGAACATGCGCAAACTCAAGGACACCAATGTTGGTGGGGTGTTTAAGAGGTTAAAGGTTGTCGTGCAGGAAGGGAAGGTTGAAGGCGTCGCTGAGCAGCTGTTTGAGTTGGGAGACGGGGAAACCATCGAATTGCCGAACCTTCATCCGGCTCGTGGAGGGAAGGAGTATCGATATGCTTACGGGACCCACAACTCTTCTCGAGGCAGAGAGAGGAGGACACTTTTCGATTCGCTGATCAAAATCTCGCTTCCTTCCTCCTCACCAGGAGCAAAGGAAGAAATTAAAGTCAAACGCTGGTACCGACCGTTCTGCACACCTTCGGAACCCATCTTCATTCCCAGACCAGGTGCAGAGCGAGAGGACGACGGAATAGTTCTCAGTGCCGTTTTCGATGCAGGAGAGGGGAGAGGGAAGGAGAAGAGCTTCCTGCTAGGCTTAGATGCTGTTAGTTTCGAAGAGGTTTTTAGGGCTGAGTTGCCAAAGGAAGAGAAGGGACATGATGGTGTGTTCGGGTTGGGATTTCACGGTACTTTTGGATTTAAAAGATGAATAATGCTTCTCTGCAAGTAATAGTAGCCCAATGCAACCTCTGGCTTCAACCTTCAAAGCTTCGAGTTCCACAAAGCTTGGGACGCTGACATGCAGAATCGATGCAGTCATCGCTTGAACGCGCGTACGCTTGAATCATTGCTATCGCCAGCCAAAGAATTGAAGATAATTAGTGGAGGGGAAGGAACAGAAAGGGTGTGCCACCTCAAGTGTTGTGCAGTTAGTTGTACCTAACTTCAATTCAGTTGCAATAGAGCCGAACCTTAAAAACAATAAGGACCAAATGAGGAAAGAGAAATGAGTCGCGGCGCAGGAAGCTATTCGGGAACAAAACCACGACGAGGATTTGATGTGATTGTCCATAGTGTGTCTTTCTTTAAAAAAACATTTAAGCTTGGATTGACGGTTACAAGTTAATGCTGTGAAGCTTTCAAGTGGATTCACTGCCAGCCTGCCTCCAGTCCTCAGTAGCATTGGCGTTCCAGTTAATTTAAGATCCTCTACTATTCATTGGATCTTTTCTCTGGATTTGGATTGAGGATCTTTCCGTGTTCTAGAGGAGATATTATCATCTTATAAGTACTTAATTATTTCCACAATGGGTTGCCAAGCGATGATCGATCACTTTTCGATCTCATGTTCAAGCAATCTCCCACAGGTTTCTGATACTTTCCTGATTGGGAGAATAATTTTTACTTCCTCGGAGGAAGCTCGCGTGCACAGTCCAAATCAAGTGATGGGCCAGACATCGAACTTGAGAAGGAGAATGTATCTTTCGTACTTTTGAGTGGCCAGTTCCCTCTGAGTACGAATCCTACCCTCTGCGGTGAGGTTTCCTATTACCAGACCTATTAATACCAGTCTGAAAATCTTTTATGGCTCACCTGACCGCGCTGGTAACATGTTTGGACCAGGTTGATTTTCTTGCCAAGCGGAGCTCCAGCTGGGTGAGAGCAGAATGATTTTCTTCTTCAGGACGATTGCACTAAAGATAGCACTTTTCGTAGTGGTAAGAGATGTTTAGTATATGACGCCCTCTTTCACGAAGAGGAGTAGGTTTGGTGGGATTTTCCCTTGGTATCTGGCGTTAACGGCACTCCTTTCTGTGGAAGATCTTGGTATCTACGCCTAGTTGACTTCCTCTCAAGATATAAAAGCAGAACTTTTCTGCCTTGCATATCTGCACTAGATCTCCTTTCCCCTCAACCAGCTCTAGAACAATGTCGGCTACCGTGCTCTGGAACGATACCGTCTCCTGGTATATTGGAATTGCTGATTCTTCGTGGCGGAGAAGCTTTGTAGCTCCGAACAAGAAAAAACTCGCCCTTCCTTCGTCTCTCCCCTTACCTCCAACTCTAGGTTCTAAAGTTGTGAAGAAGCGCTTTGGTCTACCCGGTGGCGAAGGGAATCTACTGGTATTCCCTGCTGTTCAGCAATTTGCTGAAGGATTGAGCGATCCCACTGCTCTTGGCGAACTTATTCAAGAGGGAGAGATTTTAGAATTGGAAACAGGAGACTTGGGTGCTGATGTTGTTCGGTTCATCAACAGTACTCGAAGCCTTTGGCTGAACACCGATAGGGTGGCCGATGCCGAAGCACTTGACTTGGCAAACTTGGGAGAGATGGAGGAAGGGGTGGTTTCACAAGAATTGCTAGCGGCACTGGGAGTGGGAGGGCTCCAAGTTTCGGGAGTGAGTGTCTTTGCCTTTTCAGTCCTGTATTGACGAGTATATTCCAGGCTTGCTTGGTCAAACAGTTGCAGTATCAGGCGCCGCCCGACTCTAAATTATTGTTGAAAAGGCAGATTTGTCAGGCGGCTCTTACGAGTGGCGTTGCTCCTGACTACCAGATCCATTGGCTTAACCTAACGTCGACTGATTGGACCTTGACCTCTCAATATGAACGCTCCAATCCCTTCATTCACTACACACAACTTCCCAACCAAACCTTGAAGGGCTCTCTCGGCACCAGTGATCTAGCGTGGATCGACAACGCAAATGATCTCGCCTCTACTCCTTGCGATAATTATGCTACATACACTTCGTCCGCCGACAGCACTCTCTGGTTTGGTGTAGAGATCCATGTCCCCACGCAGGTCTTTCACATCGGCGACTCTCCTTGGTATCGCGTCAGCTATGCAGCTGACGGCCAACAGGGACAATTTTGGGACCCTGTCTCTGATCCAGGATCTCCTTACAGCTTCCAAATTGGAGATGTGAAAGTTTCAATTACCTCAATCTCAGGGGGGACTGTAAGCCACACCTCTTTCTTCTGACTTCGCAAACTGGACTGCTCCTCTTAGTCTCTCTCGTTGACGGTCCAGTTGTCTTCCAAGTAACGTCGGCGATAAAGCAGCAACGAATATCTATACTGGATACTGAACTAATGACTGAATCCAATTGTCTGTTCCTTACCTCTTGTCCGCCTCCTGCCAAGCAATGTTGATCGAATTGGGGATCGCATCCCAAATGTTTCTTGACACTTGCACCACCTAGATCAACATTGGTGCTTTGTTCTCGGGTCTTCCAATATCCGCTTGAGGATGATTATCATTCTTATTCTTCTTGATTTTCAGTCCTTGGCACTCAAGTCAGGAGGAGCGACATCGCCAACGGCAGACGGGCCATCCATTCTTCCAACCTCAGGCTCCTGAGGTAACCTGTTCGCGTCATCTCCGGAAAGGGTGGAACGCGAGTGGGCAGTCTCACAAATATATAAGCTCTTCAGTAACGACTGTTCTCTTTAATCAATTTCTATATTCTGGCTTTGGTTCGCCAGCTCATTTTGCACTGATGCGCTGCTTTTGACTTTGCCGCTCTTTGCTAGAATTATGATGGAGCTAGCGAGGCTGGGAACTGCTCTTTATCTCTTCAGATTTCAAGCTTGCAGGTTTCATCTGGCTCGCTATGCTGCAGCCTGTGGCAGGCTGATACGCTGGGCAAGATGGGTTCTAAAATGTGGAGGTCCAATCAGACCACAGTTGTTGCTTGTGCGTTGTTTCGGAAATGAAACCACGGTCAAGCAAAATAAATGGCAACCCAACGCGGAGCGAGAGTATTGAGTAGCGTGGGCTAGGATATTGTGTGCGTATCCTCCACCGATATCCATACAGTATAAAGCCAGTTCGTCGTCGCTCCTCTCGCCCTCGTCACCTCTCTCCTTTGCACTTGTTCACATCCTATAGTGACTATAAATATGTTTATCCCACTCGCTCTTTCCCTCTTTGGCTTTAGTTTCTCCCTCCCTCTTTCCGCAAACTCCGCTCGAGCCGGATGCGCTAACTTGAGCGTGAATCAGTTACTTGCCATAGCGCCGTCCACGGCGGTATGTAACTCCTCGGCGACATTTGCTGCAGAGTGCAGGACAGCAGACGAAGCCGTTCCCTACATCAATGAAAGTTTCAAAACGTACGCGGTCGAAAGTGAGGGAGAAGTTGCGGCCTTGATCTCGCTGATGCTGTTCGAGACGGGCAATTTGAGATTTGAGAAGAATCAGTACGTCCCTCATTGCCCCTTCTATTTCAGGCTGATCGGATGCAATGAACATTAGCTTCCCTGCACCTGGAAGGCCCGGACAGGGGACGAGGAACCTGATGATGTTCAACTTCGTCTATGTAGGCTGTTCCCACCTCGCCATAGCAAAATCCAATGCTATGTGGTGATAGGATTATGCGCTGTCCATTCCAGAGACTCGGGACGCCGCTCTCGCTCTCTGTCCCTTCCCTCCCGACTCCACGTCGGACGATCCGACCTCTCCCACCTACATTTCTCCCGACACGAAGAACGCCGTACTCGCCCTTGTCCTTCCCGACACGTACTCCTTCGCCTCCGCCGCATGGTTCCTCAAGACCAAGTGTCCGGCAGAGGTGTCGGAACTGTTGAAGGAAGGCGGATGCGCGGGCTTCCAGGCGTACATCGGTGCTGGGTGCATCGGTACGACTGATCCAGATGGTCGAGGGAGACTGGATGGAGAAATGCGACAAGGGTCATAACGGGACGTGAACCTCCCGCTTGTGTCGCGACGGCTCAGATCGAACCAGTAGATGCGGGAGAGATTGTCGTGAATGGAACTGCGGTAGTGTTTTAATACTGTTCCATGAGGAGAAGCGAAAGTGTGATTTGCGTGGTATAATGCACGGAATAACATCCTCGTGGACTTTGTTCTGGGACGCTGTCGCCCTGCATAGTAATTTCTTGAGCAATTTCCACAATAAGGTGCACTCTGCTGGATAGCCTTGACTCTGTTGCTCGTGATGGAGTCGTGTTCGTGCATAATTTATAGCCGATCGATGGGTGGCGATGGCAGAGCGGGTGCAGTGTTCAGTCCGAAGCCCAAATGATCTCCGCGTGAATAACTTTGTTGTGCTTTGTTCGGTCTTCCGTGTTCCGCGAGGAGACATCCAAAAACGACCACCACTCAGTTCTTCCCCAGCACTTCAGTGTCAACAATTCACATCCACGACCCTGTAACATCTCGCTGTTTGGGACCTTTGAAAGGATTTGGGACTCAGAACCGCAAAGCTGAAAATCGAGGGTGTACATAGCCGCCTCGTTTTCCTGGATTACACTTCACGTTGCAGCGTTTCCGTGCCCGGTGGCTAGGCTTCATATTTCAGGGCTTTCATAAAGACAAAGCCTGCGTGCGTCCTTATTTTCCCTCTTATCATTCCCAGATTATCTAAGCCAACCATCTTTTGTGACTTGTCTTCTAGAATAACTTCTCCACTCAGTCTCTTCTACTCATCCTAGAGTCCAATCGGGCACAAACCACGATAAATCGAAGCTACACACAAAAGTGACGAAGATGTCTTGCTTCCAACCCAATTCCCTGCTGAGTTGGACGAGAACTCAAAGGACGATGGCTAATACGAACGCTCAAACGACGAAACGATTTTTCTCCAATCTTCGCATCCCTCCTCCTCCTCGGCCCATCTTCTCGAAGCCACAAGCCTTCCGGATCCGCCAGTTGCGCCAACAGAGCACGATTGCATCCTCCGCGACTTCGAGCGCGACGGGAGAAGCCAACATCCTCCGACCAGTGTTGTGGTCGCTCGGGCTATCTGCTGGCACTCTGGTTGCTTCGGCTTGGATCACCAATCGAGAGATTAGGGAGGAGATTCGAAGGAAGGACAATTATAAGACGAAGGGAAAGATGGAGGGCAAATCGTCCCTTCCCATCCCCCAAATCACCTCCCTCATCCTCCTCACCCAAATCTCGCTCTTTGCTGCTTCGAGACTACCTACCAAGCGATTCCCGAAGGTCCAACCATGGCTTGAGACGCACTTCACTCATACACCGCTTTCAGGAAGGAGCTACACACTGTTGACGTCGAACTTCTTCACCAAGAGGTGGACCCCCTTCATCGGCAAGCTCATCTTCATAGCTTCGCTCGGAAGGGAAGTGGAGAGGAGATTCGGCGAGGACTTGGCGGAGAGGGAGATTGGACGACGGAAGGATGCTGGTGAGGAAGTCAGGGGTTTCGAACTCCCTCCCACCATTGGAAAGTATCATTTCCTTGCTTTCTACCTCACAGGTGCGTCCTTATCTCCGTCGGCCATTGCAGAAGGGTTCTGACATGTTTTAGCTGGTACACTGTCGGTACTCGCTTCTCACGTCTTTCACGCTGTACGAATCAACCGCCTCCTCATTGGAGGAAAGGGTCTCTCCACTTCTTTGAAAGGAGCACTCAATCCTGCCATGACCATCACTTCCGGTATTCTCTACTCTTGGGTCGCATTCGAGATCGTTTGTCCGTTTCTCTCTATCCCCCTCCTTCGCATTGCTCATCTTCGTTGGGTAGCTCCACTCAGGGAAGGCTACGTCATCTTTGGTCCCTCGAACGAATTCCATGTCAAATGGCTCGGCTCCGGTCTTGTTAGTGTTTCCCACCCATTCACCAAACTCATGCTGATGTGATTGTGGTATAACAGCTAACGTTTGACTTCCTGGGCTTGTACAAAGGCTGGCTGGGCTACAACCACCTTGCCAACATCACGGGAGCCGTGTTTGGAGTCTTCTATTTCTACATCGGCAAGAACTGGTGGAATTGGGTGCGGGAACGCCTGGAAGGAGACAGGGTGTTCATCGATCGACGCATGGCCATTCTCGACACCGACTCGCCTGCTGATGAGCAAGTTCTACCTACGCCGACTTCGACGGAGAAATTGATACAGTAGAGTGAATCCCTTTTTGGTTGGATCAGGGTTTGTTCGTCGTCCGAATTTTTGGTTCAGAGTTGATTTTCGTCGGTTTTACTCTTACAATACAAAGAAAGGAAAGGAAGCAAGGACGTTATGGATTCCCCTTTCTTCATAGTCTGATAGCTACCTAATTAGCCTTTTCGATTTGTTTCGATTGCCAGTGCCAAAAAAACACAATAGAGTGGTTTGTTCGTTGGCTCTTTCAACCACAACGCTTTAGCTTTATCATTAGCAACACGCTCTTTCACTGCCTGCCTTGATCAACTTAAACTTGTTCGATTGATCAAATTCGTTGTTGTGTTCGTTAATACCCGAGTGATACCTCCAGCTCAGAAACTCTTCAAGTTGATAAGTCGTTAAAATTTGTGTTCTGATTTCTTCGTTCTCGTTTCGCATTGCGCTTCACTTTAACATTGGTCGTCTTCGATACTTTCCTTGAGTCCCCTACCTTTCAAACTGAACTTGATAGTAGTGATAACTGATGTGGGAATCGCTGGAGTGTTCTGTAGGAATTAAATACCCCCTACTCCTCTTCCTTTGTTCCTTGGAATCCGAATTAGATAGTATTGTGAATGCTCAATCTGATTGACACTATTCCTAAGGGAACGGTCTAAACAGTCTACAAATCCAAAAAATCGGCTGCTTCCATTCTTCACCCAGAATGCATATAGTTCATAAGCAACCGCAGGAGAACAAACCAAGAGAAAACTTACACCTCAAGCGCGATCTCCAAAGGGATGCGACTCTCGAAATTTGGTAGGTCCTCATCTGTGTGCTTCGTGTAGTACAGTTTGTAATACATGTACTGGACAAGCACCTCGACGACATTTGCACTGCAGCAACAAAGAGGTTAGATTTGGGTTTGCTGAAGAAGGGAAAGGGGACAGACTATTCGTTCATTTTCATTACGCCGGTTCTCGCTTCTTCGAAGTCATCTATCATACCTTCTTTAATTGAGGGAAGTAATCAGAGGGAACGATTCACAGTCGTTGTCCAAAGAGCTCCTTATCATCTCACTCTGACAAGCTGCCTCCCGGAGGACGACAAACTCGAATCCTGTGACACAAAGCCTGAATGAACTTCCTCGCTGGAGGTGGCGGTTGAGCAAAACCGTACCATCTCTTGACACTAGCTTTACATATTTCTTTGACGCGTCTTCGGGTGCAAGAGAAACATCGATAGGCTTTTCTGTGCGTGAATTCGTACATCCTTAGAACTAGGATGATGTCGTGAAAGTGAACAAGAAACGCGCTACCTGTAACAGAAGATGGTCCAGCTTCTGGCTACATTGCATTCTTCAGCATATCTCAGTCAAGAAACAAACTTGAAACGCACAGACGACATATTGTTTGCTACGATGCTAAGCGAAATGGATCGAAAGAGGAGGATGGTGGGAGAACGGAGTCATTATGAACTGACACCAGAGCATTAAATCAGATGACGGTGTTGGATATATAGGAATGCATCCGCCACAAGACACATATACGAGTTTGGATAGCTCAGCTGGTTAGAGCGCACGACTGTTAAGAACGCAATCGTGAGGTCGAGAGTTCAATCCTCTCTCTGAACGCTTTTTTCAACGCAACCACAACAAACCTTCTCACAACTTTTTGCACCGTCCTGTCTTATTTCTCTGGTGTTCACTCTACCAACCAATTCATATCTATACCTTAACACAAGAAAGGCAAATGTGACGATTTCCTACACATAAAGGACCTGATGACTTGTTGATCTGACACATGGATCGTAAATCGTATCTACATTCCAGCCTCCCACGCATCCTCAGTACCTCTAAGTTTGTCCTCAGGATCATTGTGTTCGGCTCAAGTTTTTGCCTGTCACTATGCCTTCATTCTTCAAACCCGAGGGACTTCAGAAATGCGTCGCAATATCTGTGGCATTGTTGATAGACCTTTGCCAAACGCTGATGAGTCCTGAGCGCCTGAGCAAAGAGAACAATACCAACCTGCTCAAACCCCTCCTAAAGGAGACCAGTACCATGGCCATTATATTGTTGCTTCGACAAGGGGAAAGGGAAAGACCTACATCACCTCCGTAATAAGGGTCTGGGACTTCCCTTCCATCCTGATATTCCCCAAACATCCTGACAACTGCCTTTGCGGTATCTTCCTTCTTAACGCTTTGCTGCAGACTCCGTAAAGCGGATAAATTCGATTTATCCATCGCTAGAATGTAATCGAACTCGCTGAAATGCCGTCGCTTCACCTGTTGCGCGCGTGAAGATATCGAGACACCGTGTTTCTGCAGCACATCGATGGTGCGCTCATCGTGAGTCTCGCCAACATGGTAACCTGCGATTCTGGCGTCAGCGAACAATGTGCGCCGCCCTTTAAAGATAAAGTAGACAAACCCGCCGTGCCTGCTCCTTCAATTCGATCAAACTTATCTGCTAATCCTCGCTGGTTAACTATGGAACGGAAGAGCTCAGTCGCGAGAGGAGAGCGGCAGATGTTGCCTTACTCCGAGGATTAGATTATCAGCTCTGCCTCCTGTTATATAATGTAGATAGGTAGCGCACCTAAACACACAAACAATACAGAAATCTTGGGGTTGTCTGCCATGATGAAGAGAAAGAATCAGATCCAGCAGTGGTCCCGTGAGTCTGGGTTGAGTCATGCTGCCATGCTAGGAAGGAAGTTGAAACCCGCCATTGCTTTGTCCCAAGTTCAACTACAACTTCAACTGACAATTGCAAGAAGAGCAGAGAACAACACCACATTGTGGCCCTACTGTAGTTAAGAGACTTGATTTAGCTGCGAATTGACAGAAGTGTGAGTATGAAGTCCTCCTTGGATATGGGATGGTGGTCCAGTGTTATGCATCTGACTTCTCGCTAGCCCTTTCGTTTACGCTCCTGTAGCCTACCCTAGAAATGGCTGATTCTAAAAAACCCAATACCGGTTCCGCGAGAGACGACGTACTAGCCTTCCTTGACGATCTAGACTCCTACTCAGCCGCACCTTCCTCCTCCACCGTCCCTGCCCCCGCCCCATCCACTGCCGCAGGAACAGTTGCACCGACAACGGGTACTCCCAATCCCGAAGAAGCGGCAAAGGTGCTCGAATTTCTCGACGAGATTACCGCGCGCAGTTCGACACCGACAACTCAGCTTCCAGTGCCAGACCTCAATCGTACAAGCTCGAAAGGGAGCTTGAGAGGTGCAGGACAAGGAGTGGCGATTGGGCCGCCAGTGAGGAAGAGCACTGACTCCCAACGTCCCGCCAAGAATGAAGCGGCACCAGAGCCTGCTCCAACTCAAGCTGGAGGAGGCTGGGGATGGAGTTCGATGTGGAATTCTGCGACTTCGGTGATTCAACAGGCGCAGTCTATTCAGCATTCGGTAGTGCAGCAGGCGCAGAATGTGCAGAAGAATTTGAAGGTGGATGAGGTGAAAGGGTATGTGAAAGGGTTGGCGGAGAGCGAGCAGGCGAAGAAGTGGACAGATTTGGCAAAGAATGTCAAAGTTGAGCAGCTCGGCGCTTACGTTGATGTCGAGAAGCTAGGACAGATGGGTATGTCGTTTCACCCCCGCTCTTGTGTGGAAGTGACAACTGGATGTTAACAATCCTTGGGGATGCAGCTCAGTCAGTCGGTTCTGACCTGCGAACGTTGGGAGGAAAAACATTCCACGACATCCTGAACGCGGTGGCGCCTCCCATAGCGGAGCATGAATTGATTGAGGTTACACTCTCGCACGATATGGCAGGGTATGACGGGGTTGAAGCGTTGGTGTATGCAGTCCTGGTGAAGATCATGGAACAAGTTGAAGGGGGCGATTTGGTGATAAATAAAGGGAAAGAAGATTTGAAGAAAGAGGACGGAGCGGAGGAGGAAAGGAACTTGAATTTCGTGGAGGGGAAGAAAGAAGGCTTCAAGCTTGCAAAAGTGAGCACCATTAACCTTTTGAGGCTTTCAAGTATTGACCGATGCCTGTTCTACAGGCAAATCTCGAACAATTGGTGAAGACATCTTACATCCCTCCCTCTTCAGACACCTTGGATACAGCCGACCCAACTCCCCATCCCAGTAATCCCGACCCATCCTCCTCTCTCACAATCCCAGTAACGAAATGCCCCATCTTTCTCCGTATACAACCAGTCCTCGATACACTCCCCATCTTTGGCGATGAGGACGAGCCATCGACGCAGAAGGACGAAAAGCATCTATTCTTTATCTTCCTCCTTGAGGACCCAGGAAACAAACTCAGCTATCGAACTATAACCCAAAGCTTGCCAGCAGATTGGTTGGATATCCCGTTCGAGGAGAATGAGGTGCGTCTAACCTCGCTTCCGGATTTCCTTCCTCCTGCTCACTAGACTTTTACAGTGGGTCGAGGACATAATGGTTGAGATCCTTCGACGTGGAACAGAGGTCATTGGTCAACAGTACATCAATACCCGAATGACGGCGAGGAAGAATCTGAAGTCAAAGCTTACGTCGCAGATTGCTGACGCAGTCAAGGAGAAGGAGAGGACAGATGGAATGACTCCTGAGGAGGGCAAGGGCAAGGATGTTGAAGGCGCGATGCTCACCAGTCCAGCAACATGATAGCGCAGAATGTTATGGCGCTCTGTTATAGTTGCAGTGTCAGTGTATGGTTTACAGACGGGATACTTTGAGGAGGTTCGGTTTTTTTCCTTCTTTGTACGATCTGTTACGGTTTTTCACCATGTTACGCCGTTTGCAGCCTTGAGGTGTATTTATCAGGTTTCACTGGAATCGATTCCTTCGCATTATTACTGCCCAGCGCGGGGCCACTATCAAGTCACAATGTCTTCGAAGAGGAAGTAATGGTAATACATTCCGTCAATATCATAGATGCATATAGCTGCAGCACAAATCAAACCGAATTGCATATAGGATCAGAAGAGATTTCACGAGTCTTATGACGATGGCACAGATGCTGAAGTAAAGTACGACGAGGCTCCCGAGACTGAAGAATCCGAAGTTGGTGACGTAGATGGCAAACGAGGGACTATTGAAGGGATTGAAGGGAGGAGGGTTATAGTGTTGGCTATTGGAGCAGTCGAAAGTGATCGTGTCATGATTGAGCGATCGAGGTTTTCGATACCAGTGTAGTTGGTAGCCGTTGTTGCTGAGGACTTGAAGCTAAGATTGTGTGACAAGGGAGGGAGTGCGGGCGTGAGTGGAGGCAGGGAAGCGGCGCATGTGGGACCCGAAAGGACTGGTGTAGGGTAAAGAAACGATTGTTGAAAGTGATCGTACGTCGCAGGCATATGCGACACGTTGTAGAGTGCCTGCTGCCGCAATCGAAGGTGATCTTGAGCAGCAGAGGACGTTTCTGCCCACGGTTGATGAGGCAACATCTGTTTCTGCTCAATCTGCTGCAGTTGTTGTTGGCGAATGGAAGCCATCACATCGATCGGTCCCCCAAGGCCATAGCTTTGGAAAGAAGCTAAGAGCTGAGAGGTAGCTGCATCGAAAGAGGAAAGACCGTCTGAGGAGGATGCGTATGAATCCGTCGATGAACGACGGTCAGCGAGGTATCCATGGGATCCTTGTTGTACATGACAGATCAACAGATGGAAGATGGAACTTGAGCTTCAAAGGAAATCATACTTTGTTCTGCGATCGCCATTGTCTCGATGTCCGCTGGGAATAGCGGAGGCTGGTGCGGAGGGTTACTCATAGTTTTGACAATGAAAGACGCCGCTGGGGAAGAGAGGACTGGATCTGGGTAGACACAGATCACCTTGGATGGATCTCGTCCCCTTGATCCTCATCAGCTCATCAGTGAGATCGAAGGCGATCGAGCTTACCGCACTATTGCAGTTCGACGACATGATGTACAGGCTGGTTTCGACGCGCAACAGCGCACCTTCCTTCACTCGAGTAGTCAGCGAACTGCAGGTCGTGGTCACAAGTCTCGTACCTTTTTCGACATGTTTCGCATGCAAGGCCTGAGAAACGTTAGATTTAGATAAGAAGGTTACTGAATGACTTACCCCTTTGTAAGGGATTTATGACTTTCCTCGTACGCGTCCTCTTCTTCTCCGTCGTTGTTGTTGACATTACTGCGAGATGTAGTAAGGACTGGGAAGGATTGCTGCGACCGAAAAGACAGAGAATCGGTGTGGAAGTTAAATGCTCTGAATCTCTCGTCGTGATCGTTCAGACCGAATCGACGTCTTATAAGAACCCTTCGAAGAAGGGGGTTATCAGCCGATAAAAGGGTGGCGCTTGGGAGCTTCCTGCAGAACCATGCACATTCTTTCAGCAATTTAGCACACGGTGGTTAAAGCGGAGGCAGACGTACAACGATCGTGTACAGCGAACAATCTGTACTCTTTTCCTCGTTTCGAATACTTGGAGGCGTCTAAATCCTGGCCTAAATCGGCAGGGGACTAGAAAAGGATCTGTAACAACTTGAATGTGTCAGTCGATCCCATTTCCAATCTGTTGAAAAGAAGCTGGGGAAGAGCATGAAAAGAGGCATGGACGGCATGGGGACGACCTCACTGCCAATGAGCTGCAGAGACGGGAGCTCCATTAGCGTTGCTACCATCGGCACGGGTTAGAGCCGAGTGAAGTGTATGTCGAGTTCAAACTCTTCCCGGTCGCCGCAAACCTCGCAATTCCATATAATTGTTAGTGCGGGAAGCCTCACCTGAAAATCCCTCTCACTTGTAGAACAATCAACACACCACAGCGTACAGAATACAGAACAATGGTCTGGATCGCCTGATTGACGGCCGCCTCCAATAAGTATCACAGCTTCGAATGTCGGGCTGAAATACCCTGAAACCAATATCTGTTGCGAGGTGAACGTCTGCAGGGCCGACATTTATGATGCAACAAAATCCATGGCTTCCTTCGAAGTTCGAAGAAGTTCGTCGATTGACCAGTGACAGATACAAACCACCGGACCTCCCCATCCCATCTTGTATTGACACTCGTTAACCGTTAGCCTGAGGAAAAGGATGGCATACAATTGTTCAACCAGGAGAGGTGGCTCTGGCTCCTGGTGGGCGAACAGGATTACATGGTTCCCCAGAGATCCTGCTCCACTGATGTTGGCTCAACCTGGACCGTTACCACAGGGTACCGTCAAAGGTCGAAGCCGATGGGTTTTTAGATTGTAACCTTTCGCTTATTGTAGCAATCAATGGCCCACTTCAGCTGGAGCATGTGTGCAACCTAACCATTTGATGAAGCTGTGCAAAATCCCAACATTGCAATTTCAAGAACGCATGTGTCCCATTGTAACGACAGGACCGTCCGACAGCCATTTACTCAGCAACCAGCAACCGATGTGGATGGAACTGCTTCTAGCATAAAGGAGAGTCGTCCACACTTGTATGCTCTCCGCGCGGACTGTTGGAATATCATGAAGGAGAATAGATGACAAACTGCGACCTTATTCTCTTCTCTCGTCTTGGGAATTTTCGGGTAACAGAAACATCCATTTCACCTTGTTGTGGAAACACCAAACGCGATGCTGCAACAGCCCCGCAGCGTCACTCGCTGATAAAAGTTCGTGCCATCTGATGAAGACAGACAGTGACCCGGCCAGTAGTAGTCCTGTTCACTGGATCCTCCCATTGCTCCCAATGAGAGGAGAACGTTTCCTTCACGCAACTACTTGGAACATGCATTTGAAAAATCGATGAAAAATACCGCCTCGGCGAGGAGCCAGCACACTGCACAGTTCCGGATCTTTACTCGCAACGATCTCGCCGCTTATCAAGGGCCTCATGAGGAGAGAAGGAGCATAAACAGTGGATATAATGTGAATACGCGCAATCCTTAAACAGTTTGGAAACATAGTCATAGGATCTTGAGTTCACTTAATTGTAAGTGATGCACATACGGCGGCTACTCTGTCTACTTGTGAGAGTGCTTGCCAGATGGATTGGGTCTTCCAATCGAGACATGTGGGCCTTTTTATGAGGCATCAGGCTATCAGGCACAACGAACGCGATCATGGTCAATAACAATACAACATTTCTACCATTCCACAGAACTTGATAACGCACAATTTAGATGTCAGGTCCTCCTTCGACGATGGAGTTCTAACCGCTCAAACCGCAGATGCTCAAGTCTCTCATCTCCTGCAGCGCTCCCTCGACCTGGGCATCTAGCCTTCCCTCCGCGTAATCGTCCCTCACATTATCCTGGAGATATCTCTGCACGCCACTCAGACGCTCATACCTAAACAGTGGCAAGTCGTACGCGCAGACAGTGTTAGAAAGCGTTGTCCACAACATTACAGAGGGTAAGGGACACGCACGAATCCTCTGCAAATTTGAGTTGTATCCTAACCATGGCCTCGAACGAAGGATCTAGGTAAGGAACACGAAGATCGACCATTTGAGGCACCTCGACCTGGAGTTGAGAATTGATAGTTTCAAAAATGACCCTTGCTTCTTCCGTTTCTTTCTCTGTCTGTAGCGACAATCAACTTGAGGGAAACTGAACATTTAAAGGAGACGTACTCTTGAAAACTTGGCGGGGTCATCATTGGGCTTCTCTTGGAGTTTGCGCATGCGTGTACGGGCGGAATCATAGTCGAGCAGCTATAGCATGAGCATGTCTTCACAAAGCCATTCTCTCACAAGGGAGTGAGGGACAAACCTTCTTGTTCCTCTTCTGAATTGAGTTATTTATTTCTGGGAAATAGGAGCAAAGCTTCCCTATGGGTTCCAGGACTGTCTGTCGATAAGGGGCATCCTATATACACGAAACACACCATCCCCGTCACTGAGCTCGCGCCGTTTAATCAAGATGACATGAAGTAGACGAACCAACTGATCTCTCGTCTTCCCTTCAAGTTCTTCAATAGCCCGCTTGTAAGAGTGTCCAGCCATTTCATCAGTCGCTTGTCCACCAGTAAATGCATCATTGTAGAAGTGATCAATTGTCTCTGAGATTCGGAGCTGAGCACCAGTCATCCCTACGCCAACGCCGTCACTTCGGGGTGAGACTGGTGAAGAGTTCCGACTTACCGCGCAGAGAGTCGAGATACAACTTAGAGTGTTTCTGCAAGTTATTCGCATTCTTCTCCAACAGCTTGAACCGTTCTACCTCCTCTTGGAATTGAGGATCAACAGTACGATCCACTTGCCCGGTCTTTTGGAGGAGCTACAGCGTAACATCCAATCAGATATCAGCATGTACTGAGACAAACATATTTGGCGGAGAGGCAAACCGTTGTACCCGCTCGAGAAACACCTTTCTTTAATCTGCATGAACAAGGAGGTTAGGACGCCATTGGTGGACTTGCCGAGTCAAACGTACCCAGCCCTATCAAGAGCATTAGAGTTGTTTAAACACTTGTAGAAGAAATAAACGTACCAAGACATTATTCCTCCTTTGGTGTCACTTGCCTGAGTTGTTGAGACTTACAGCTGACGATGTCGTTGCTATCGTTTACCCCGGACCCGATCGCACAACATTGAACACAATCTCCGACCGCTGATCATTATCATTGTTGACTTTCAACAGTTCAAGCCGTCATGCAGTTTAGCACGGCAGATATCTTCACACTTATGAGGAATCGGTGGTCTCATCGATTCTTATTTTGGTTTGTTGACGATGCAGGAATTGCGTTGATAGGGTCAGGAACTTGCCCTGTCGCTATCCCCTATGCCTTAGTGTAATGTGTCGCCTCCGTCTTGAACGTCAACACTGCAGGCTATTGTGACTTCCACCATGAAGGGACATAAGCTACTGTCAGCAACCTAAGTTTCGTTTCGGAATTCCACCCTGCCAATTCATGATCCAGAGTCAACCCCTACGATGGCTTCGCAACAGAACGAAACATGAAATATTGCATGGAAAAGGTGGTAAAATCATGAAGTGAATCATACGCATAATCAGTCCCTAGGTCGCTGACAACAGTCTGATGAAGAGATCAGTTTTCAGAGTCCCCCAGGCTCAGTTCTTTCTCCGGAACGAGCACCCTATTTGCAAGTTTGGTCAGCCATACTGTTGTAAATAGTTGCGCAAGGCGAGAGAAGAACGAACCCTCAGTCAGTCGTGTCTTGCCACCAGTCGGCTGACAAAGTACTGTTGCGCAAGATCCGCAAAGAACGACAGTTTGGGCATGGGAGAAGACGGTAGTGATGTTAAAGCATCCTACGATCGCGCAGAATCAATCAGTCCACATCATCCTCTCAGCCTGTGAGACAGCAAAAGATCATGTAGGGAGGACATACCGGGACATTTGACATCCATGAAAAAGGAGTTGGGAGACTGTACGAGCCTCTTCTTCTTGTGCTTTCGCTTCTCGGCGTCGAGAGAGGGGTTCAAGAGATCGACAGCAAGAGTCTACCGCCAAAGAATCACACGATCAGCCCTCACTTCCTTTCGATTGCCACGGCGTCTTCCCCACAATCCGTACGGAACCCACGCCTCACAGAGAAAGGAAAACGACTTACCATTTTGTATACTGTTAAAAGCTGCTAACACTATCCTCTGCTGAGTACCCGGCTCTTATACCACCTGAGTCGATGACTTGGTTTTGCCTCTGCAACGAATCCCTAACCCTATCATCAAAAGAAAAGCAGCCGCCACGTTTGCCAGAAGGCCGACAAGTAAACTTTTCGCAAAACGTGACTTTCTCGTTGAACATAGATGCCTGGTCAACACCGCAATATTCAAGAGCGCTGTCATCTTCAGATATATTCTGCGCCGGGTGATCGTGGTGAATTTGTTTCCATTTTCCTTCGCTCCGTCCTTCGATGAGAGCCATTGTTATCAATAGCGAGTTTAGGAGCTCAGCTGTCCATAGTTCCGACTTCCATTTTCCTACTGTAAGGAATGCAGGAACGGAAAACTCTACTGCCATGAAAGGCGTTATGTACACACACCTTCATGTTTTCTGACTGAGGTCATCGAGATGCCAAAATTCATGGGCATGAGTGGGTTGCAACCTGGCTACTTGCCCGTTTCACGAGCTCTCTTCTTTCAGGCACTCTCCATCCTTCAAACTTCGAGCACGGTATACGCGCCGTGTCTGACAGAGCGGGCAGTTTGCGTCTCTTGGAATCAACAAGAAGATCAGAATTAGTGGATAATGTGAATCAAAAATAGAGCAATTACATCTTTAATTTAGCCCGCGGTTATCTCGCTCTAACTCATGTTCTCGCACAGACGGATGATCTGCAACGAGAACTCTTTCTGCACAAACGGCAAGAGCCTCTGTGATGGAGCGTTCCCTCTCATTTGCGGCCGTCAGCAATTTACAACATCCTTTCCTCCACCTCTTCTTCCTTGCATTCAGAGCATAGCTGTGACAGGTTACAAGAATGTTGTAAGGTAGCCAATAATGTCGGAGATTCAGTTGAGTTGAGATCGACTGTGTTCTTCAATGCTTTGTCCTGTCCTTTATCCTATAATCGGCACAGCGCCGCTTCCAGCAAATGAATTTGGGGCTCACGCGCTCACGGCGCGGCTGGAAACAAGAAGCATATTCCACGGTGGAAGTCATGACCTCGACATGTCCTCGCCCTTGCTCAAGCCGGCTCAAGGGTCTGCGAGACTGTTCCACCCCGAATTTTTGCTGCTGAATCCTTCTGGGCAAGTGTCAGACAAGACGGCGCTACTTCGGTGCACGCAGCGATTGACAAGCGATGGAGATATCCATGCCCGTTCTAGACTGTCCCCGGGCGATTTCGTGAGGAAAATATTGTTCTTTTGCGGGGGTGGTCACTCGCACTTCTCATCCCCATGTCTGCACGAACTCTGTCGAGTCGAAATCGAGAGCTTGGAGGGCTCTTTGACGGAGGAACGGCTTGCAGGAAGCAGATGCGCGCTGCTTTGGTGGATGTAACGGATTTGTCACTAGAAGATTCTGACTGGCCAATAAACGTGACAATTCGTTTGTTGATTCAACTCTAAATAACCTTTTTGGGAAGCGGGACTGCAGCGATCCCGTAAAAGTCCGGCCCCTTTGAGGAGAAGCATAAATACCCCGCACTTTTCAAGTCCTTCAGTCGCTCACTCTCCCTGCGCTCTCAAACAGCCAATCCTTTGTGAAGTAGTTAAAAATCAGCAAAGACCTTTAACATGTCAGAGTCTGGTGTTTCTAACGGAGAGAAAGTTGGTATGTTACTTTGTCTTTCATGAAAATTGTTTGGGGGAAGCTGCCAGACGCGTTTTTTTTCAATGCACCTAAGGTATAGGAACAAAGATAGGTGTACTCTCGTGCGCTCGGTTCCATAGCCTAGCACCAATGGGGTTGCCTCGAAAATATGAGGATTGCCAAGAAGCTGGTCTCGCTATTTTCGTCCAGTATGCGAAGTTGTCGGACATTGTCTGTCTATTGTCCGGGACACGGACCGGGAGACTTTGCCCAGAGCGTGCTGTGACTGTTCTTTCGATGATCTGTTGCATGTTGCAGGTTGCCTGAACGTGCATGAACGGTCAGACCATATGTATTTCTTCGTGGTGTAAACTTTCCGAGCTTTCTCCTCGTTTCACGTCATGATCTCTGGTCCTCGCTGACATCTTTCTCCAGCCTTTCATGGGGCTGTAGGTTTTGCTCATAGGTTCCTTGGAGCGGCCTGAACGCTCATGCTTCTTTAGCCCGTGAACCGTGCCGTCACTCCTGGTGGACACCCAGTTGACACCTCCCAACCCGCTTTCCCGGTCTACCACAGAAAATTCGCCAATCCCGCTCCTTTGGGATTGATGGGTTTCGCCGGAACCACCTTCTTCCTCTCCATGATCAATGTCCAAGCCCGGCACGTCACTATTCCTAACGTCGTTGTGGGTCTTGCACTTGGATATGGTGGCTTGGCTCAGTTACTTGCTGGTCTGTGTTGTTTCCTCATCCTGAGCTGAGGACTGATCGTTCCTGTGCCATGCAGGTATGTGGGAATTCGCTGCCGGGAACACTTTCGGTGCTACTGCTTTCTCCTCCTACGGTGCTTTCTGGCTCTCCTTCGCTGCCATCTACATTCCAGATTCTGGTATTTTGGCTGCTTTTGAAGGAGAGGAGGGTCAACTCGTTTCATCCGTCGGTATTTACCTAGGTCTGTCCTTCGCACCTTCCAAAACGCGTCGTTCTCATGCTATGTGTAAATAGCAACCTGGTTCATCTTCACGACGCTCATGCTCATCTGTACGCTGCGATCGTCGTGGGGACTCATCGCTCTATTCTTCTTCCTTGACATCACTTTCCTTCTTCTCGTACGTGATCTACCATGATATTTGGACGGTTCTCACTGAGTCCATGCAACAGATGGCCGGAGAGTTCACTGAGAATGTCAAGGTCCACAAAGCTGGAGGTGCCTTCGGAATCATAACAGCTTTCATCGCTTGGGTACGTTGTTCTGTTCTGTCACTGTTTCATATCGCTGACTCCCTTCGCTGCAGTATGTTGGATTGGCTGGCATTCTGACGCCCGACAACTCCTTCTTCGTCCTTCCTGTTGGAGAGATCCGAAGGGGTTAAATCCTGCATCGTTGTCGTTATGAACAGAAAGCTTACGTTTAATACCATCCATTAATCAGCTTGGGATGACAACTTTCTGTGTTTGCGTTTCTTGTTTGGGTGATGTTTGACTGGACCTACCTTTTCATTGCAGTGACGATTGAAATGAAATTGGTGTCGCGATATGATGCCCTGCTGCCCTGGCACATTTACTCTGTAGACGCTTTCGAGCAAGCAGTTGGGAACGACAAACTCAATGCTTAGCCTTTTTATATATCGGGTTGCACCTCCCGAGGAGCGCGATGGATTTACACCCCGGTTTCGGCACTGATTACACCCCAGACGTTGAAGCTAGCCAAGGCTCGGCGAGACACTTGTTCTGCTGTTGTGCTCACGAAGCAATCTTCCTCAGTTGCCACTGAAGGCGTTGGCTTACTAGTGTTGCTGTTATTGCCTCTAGAGTCTCTCTCATGATAGAAGGAGGCATCCCTAAGACATAGACTGCCCTTGTCAAAAGTGCATGACAACCTTTTCACTCCTTCCAAAGAAGCTGTTCGCGAGTCACTGTGCGCTACAGTCCGTCATTTCGAGACCTTGACCCTCAATGCCTCATTTTGCAGGCCGGGGAGAGATTCTGCCATAAGGATATATTGGGAAAACTAACAGACAAGCAGATAATATAATGAACTGCCCGCTCATCCGCGCATGGGCTGACTCCAGAAGCATTCCTCGGCATGTTGAGAGAACAAAGCCCAGTGCATCTCGTGCCAAAGGGTGACAAAGACAGGGAAATTCTGCTCTGTCTGGAAAATCTGAAGGTCACGGATAAAAGCGAGGAAGTCTACTATTGGGCGACTGGAGCGGAGTTCATGGAGCGCGCCGGACTTGACAGCATTGGCTGGATAAAAGCGTTATATTGGTGAAGCTTTGCCTCCATGCCCCCAACGCTGGTGATAATCAGAGAAGATTCTGACAGAATGCCTTCTTCTCCCCTACCTCGATATTCTCCCTGCATCAGAAGAGCCACCTCCGGCTTATTCTCCTCGAGAATCAAGGGCTGACGACACTCAGATCGGAATACGCGTTCGTCTCAACGTCATTATAGCAGCTGAAGGGGATCAAGATTCTTCGATGAACGTTACAACCGAAGACAAGAACTTCCTCTCCAAATTAGCTAGGTTGTTCAAGAACGAAGTAGTAGATGGGAAGAAGGAACACCAAAGAGCGCGTAGGAACGATAGATGGTAGACTCCGGTACGCCTTATTCTGATTCACTGGACAAAGCTTTATTTCTTCTATAGAAGACGGTGTATGTCCTAACCCTCCGCACGATTTCGAAGGACATAGGCTTATTTTAGCGCATCATCTTGATGGTATAGATTATGCTTGTACAAATATGGCAGTAATTTGGATTTGCCAGTGTGTACCACCACGACAGTGAGAATGGGATCAGCGAATGCATCATTTCGCAAGTGTCCCAAGCATGTTCTGGTGACAGCAAGAGAGAGGGATGAACTAGTTTCCTAAATCTCGCCTTTACCAAATATGACAAATCTCTGCCCTCGACTAATGCAATCTTGTCCTCAACTAAGCAGGATCCATGCAATGTTCCTGGCGATGTTTGAATGCTCATCGTCCTGACTGGTATGCACATGCACCACAAATGAAACTTCCTTCAAGTTCCACCTTCGGCTTGGAGGCGGTAGGACGGATGATGATGAGAGGAGTCTAGAATATGGATTTCACTTCGATACATTTCCACTGCACTATGCACTGGCACCTTCTTTCCACCTCTCCACTTCTCCTACATCCAACCTCATGCTCATTGGAGCAGAGGATCTCTGAAGTGTTTTTGATTACTACCACAGCATATCTTATTATGGCCGACAATCGACTGAGAGGGAATAAAACGTACTTGTTCTTCATACCAGTGACGAACTGTTGCTCACTGATCTTCCTCTGGTCCCTATACTCCCTAATATGTCTTCCAGCTTCCTTGGCTTCTCCCGCATTTCTAGCCTTCACCAGCTCTCCACCCCTCCCAAACTTCCCTCCACCTCCCTTCGCGGCCACTAAACCTTGCCTCGATAATGCAAGACTCTTTCCTGTCGTGACGCTCTCTGCTAGACGATCTACGAGCTGGGAATCCTTCGAAGGACCAGATCTAGAGGCAGCGGATTTGATGAGATGCGGAGCGAGATTTTGAGCGTAAATCTTCCGAAGGGAACGATGACCAATTCGAATGCCAGAGGGGAGGATGAGTTCATAAGGTGTTGAACCGTAGGAAATGGGAATCGTATTCTCAAAGTCTTCATCCTCTTCCTCCTCGCTCTCTTCGTCCTCCGATGCCGAAACTTCAACAACCTCTCCCTCGTCATCCTCAACATCTTCTGTGTCCTCCCATTCCTCCTCTTTCTTTTTCGGTGGCTTATAATCTGGATAAGAAGGTCGGTAATCATAGAAATCCGCATAATCAAGCCGTTCCTCCTCGGTGTCCCAAGGCAAGCGACAATGTCGTTTAGCATCCATATGCTTCCTGACCGCATCCAATCCATCTCTCTCCCTCACCTTCTTCTTCTCGCTTCCTTCTTCCTCGACCTGTTCAATAACGACCTCACCCCCATACCCCTTCCCACAACAAACGCACACATTCCAGGTGCCAACCAGTTCACCCAATCGACCCAGCAGGCCTGGAAGGTCGACGAGATACTCAGAGTCGGGAATGAAGAAACCGTGTTTGCGCTGCATGTGGGTTGTGAGCTCATCGAGCGAAGCGAAGGAGGTCGAAGAGTGACAGAAGAGACAGGTTCCTTTCGGGAGCGGAGGGTGGGAAGCGAGACGGGATTTGACGAGGGCATCCATTGTGTCTCCTCCTGGTGTCGTTGCGAGAGAAGCAGAAGCGAGAGACTGTGTCACAGCTGCTACGTCCGTGGACTCTTCGGAGAGAGAATTGGAAGCAGATTTGGAGATGGTAGATTGTGATTGTGATTTTGAGATGGAATCGGCTGAGAAAGACTTGAAGACATTATCGCGATGCTTTTTGGACTCGAGATGATTGCGATGCGCATTGATAGACGAGAAAGATTTGCTGAGAGCCAAGGGTTGGTTAGTCAGCTCTGTTTATGCTCAGCAGGCAAGAATGTAAAAGGAACGGCATAAAGTGAACAAATTATCAAAGCAACTCCTCCTCTTTCTCAAAACCAATGAGTACAAATTCAATAGAGACAAAATGCATACACTCTAGCAGCCACTTAAAACATCAAAGGACAGAAATGTAAATTGGATGCTCCTGACAGCATAATAAAAATATGGCCGAGGAAACACACAGAAAGGTTCATTTGTCATGAATAAAGCTGTGACTTACCTGCAAGCCTTACAGTACCACTCCTCCTTCTTCTCTGCTTCCTCCTTCTCCAATTTCGCGCCAGCTCCCAATTTCTCCTCCCATACCTCCCTCGTGACCGGTGGGAGTTTCGCTACCTTTCTCTACATCGTTGCACATATGAGCTAGAGGCAAGACGGGGTAAAGATGATGAGTGGCGTACCTTAGCGTTGTACCGATGGAGCTCGGATGAGTAATGATCTCTGTGCAGCGTCGGAGTGGCAAAAGAAAGAGAGCAAGTGAGGCAGGAGAAAGGATGCGTCGCACTCATTCTGCTACTGAGAAATACTTTCCTTCAGATGGTGGTTTTGTGTGTCTTTTATCTCAGGCAAGTGATTCGAGTTTTGATTGATCGTACTTTTTGATCTTGATCAGCTTTTGAATCAGCTCAGTCGCTGATCGCTGATCAGTTAGCGGACGGAAAAGCATGCGGCTGCGACCTCAACGATTCCCTCGCCACTTCGACTCTTCTCCAACTCTTTGCTTCGCCCACGCCGTGTTGGTAACGCCATGCTTTGACATATATTGTGATGCGTGGCCCAGTTGACTCAAGTGCTGAGGGCATGTTGCTCACTACAACCGCGTAACAGCAACGCGACTGGAGGTTTTGTAATGTGGAAAAGCATTTGGAAGCGCAGTTGAGATGAAAACATGTTTAAAAGGGTAAGATGGCTTTATTTGCCTCAAAGGTATATTGGAAGGTGTGGAAAGTGTTTCGGATCAAAGCATTACGATGGAACTCGTTGCTGTCATAACCTCGCACTTTTGTAATGGTTCTCTATATCAGCTTCTTTCTCTAAGCGACAGTCAGCTTAAAATTGAAACCCATAAGTACCATGTTTCCTCCTCTCCCAATAGAAATAGAGGGTAGAAATGTTTTGTGATAGCAAATACACCTATCCTCCAACCGACTCCAACCGTCAGTCATTGCCCTGAAGGCGCCACGATTGTGTGCACTGTCTCCGAGGGTAGGTTTGATATTTATACCACGAATGAGTACCATGAATGAGTACCATGAATGAGTACCATGAATGAGTACCATGAATGAGTACCATGAGTGAGTACCATGAATGAGTACCATGAATGAGTACCATGAATGAGTACCATGAATGAGTGATGGTGGACTATTTGTCCCTTCCTTCACTTCAAGGTGTTCTTAATACTTCAATGAATTGTTCTCGTCAGTGGGGCAGTGCAATGTTGAACATCTGCCGCTATTAACTTCATTGCCTTTTCTGCCTGCCTCCCACAATCAGCTCGTGCGCAAAGCTGGGATACGGTCGCTCTCCAGCTCGCTTTGATAACCGTCATTGTCAGGAATGAGAATGCGTGCTTCTAATATTTAGCCGGTAAAGTGGGGACGGAGGAACCGATTCTTCGCCCAGCTCGCCACTGTAGCTTTAAAACCTGGTGCTTGTACCAACACAGATCCATCGATCCAGTCAGCTTACGTGCTTCATCGGGTGCTCACACTGATAACAAGAACATAATCAGTCTGCGAAATGGCAAGAGACACTTTCCGCCCCACTGCCGAATCGGCACCCCTTGATTCTATCCCCGTCTCCTTTCCTACTACCAACCTTCCCATTCCACAGAGCACGGACATCAATTCCATAGGAAAGGAATTGGTGGATAAGCTGGCAAAGGTTTTTGAAGGGAAGGACGACGATTTGAACAACTTGTTCCTTGATGGTGCTGTTTGGCGTGATCAGCTCGCATTCACTGGTTCGTACTTTCTTTCCCCTTTGCCTCTTACGCTGATATGTTCTGGTGATTGTGGTGAAATAGCTTCGATTCGATCCATCCATGGAATCCCTAATATCTCCAAAGCTGTTCAAGCCCTCGCTCCTCACGCGAAACCGCACTCTTTCCGCCTTCAAGATGCGCCGGGAAAGATCGTGGAGTTCTCAGAAAAGACTCATTGGCTTGATACTGGCTTCGTGTTTGAGATCGAAGAGCCGAAAGCTAGTTGCATGGGGAGCTTCCGAGCTGTGAGGGTTGCAGAAGACAGGTGGAAACTTTGGACTGTATATACAGTCATCTTCGCGCTCGATGGCGTCGAAACCCTTGATGAACAGAAGATGAAGGAGAAGCCGATTGCCAATGGTGCGCCAGACGGCAATTTCCCTGAACAGACCGACATCCTCGTTATCGGTATGTGACCCATTCGACTGTTAGCCGCCTTGAGAAAACTGACAACAATTGGCCCAGGCGCTGGCCAATCCGGTCTCTGCCTCTCAGCCCTTCTCAAGTCCTTCCAAATCCCTCACGTCGTAGTGGATGGCAACCAGAAGTGTGGCGACAGCTGGGGCACACGTTACGAGGCTTGCAAACTGCGTTCGTACTCCTCACCTGATCATGCATATAACATTGATACATCCAATAACATGCAGACACACCGAAGAAAATAGGGCACATGCCGTTTCTTCGCTACCCAGAAAACTATCCTGTCTTTATTACGGCTCAACAGCTATCAGATCACTACGAGAGTTATCGAAAATCTTTGGGTCTACCTGTCTACATGCAGAGCAGGTGGGAGGAGGGAAAATGGGATGAAGATCGGAAGGAGTGGACGAATAAGATTAAGAGAAAGGACGGAGTGAAAACCATTGTGGCGAAGCACATTGTAATGTGCACCGGAGTAGGGAACACGGATCCTTACGAACCGGAAATTCCGGAGCGGGTACGTTTTCTCTGCATCTCCTCCAGTAAAGGTGTCCATTAATGTGCTATTGTTTAGGAGAAGTTCAAGGGAGACATCGTTCATAGTGTCAAATACTGGAATGCAGAGCCGTGGAAAGGCAAAAGAGGACTAATCATTGGTATGCCTTCTACGCCTGCACATTCTTTCCTTCTCCTAAACACATTACACTTCAAGGAGCGGCGAACTCAGCTCACGATATCGCAATGGACATGGTCCGCTTTGGTCTCTCCTCCGTCGTCCTTTATCAGCGTAACACGTCGTGCATGATCACTTGCGAGGAGGCGATTGGAAAACATTACGAACATTACAACGATTTCACGCCGATCGAAATTTCCGACCAGATGAGCGAATCCCTCCCTCCTTCTATCGGACGGATATTGTTGAATGGCTGGATCAAGTTCTCGGCAGAGCAGAATAAGGAGTTCTATGATAGCATGAAAGCCAAGGGAATGATGATTGCAGAGGAGAAGGATTTCTGGAACTGCATCTACGTTAAACATGGCACGTCTTTCTCTCCTTCCACTCCTGCGGTCACTGTTGACTGTTTGCATCTCCATAGCCGGTCATCTCATCGACTGTGGAATGGCGGACATGGTCCTCGATGGGCGTGTGACGATTCGATCCAAGAAACAAATCGTCAGGTACACTGACAAGGGAGTTGAATATTCTGATGGCACCGTAGATGAAGCCGATGTGATTGTCATGGCCACGGGGTTCGTCCTCATTCCTGATGGAGCGTGTAGACTGACTAAATCGACGCATAGATTCCAGGATAACGATCAACGAGAAACAGCTTCTAAATATATTGGCATAGAGGAAGCGAACAAAATGGAAGATGTGCAGGGAATCTACTCAGAAGCTGAGCAGAAGGGAGTTGCTGTGCAATCTGGTCGTAAGCCTCCGTTCCCTGTTTCCAACAGTCCATGGAATCTCACCTCATTTACGACTGTAGACCCTGGTTTTTGGTTTCTTCAAACCCAACAGCCAAGCAGTCGACACCTCTCCAAGCTGGTCGCTCTCCAGTTGAAGCTGAGCTTGGATGGAAAGCTGAAAAGCCCTTATAAGGGACCTGCTGTTTGAGATGGATCAGATTGTTGGGCATATTAGTTATTGGCGTGTACAGTGATTGTGTACTTTTAGATACATCCGGTAGAACTCATTGGCTATCTATCGCAAACCGTCGATAAATCGACTCTCTGTGCTATGCATCATCTCTGCAGAGTCAAGCTTTCCAGCTTCAGGTCAAAACGTTCAATCACTCTCGTCTTCTTTGCGCTTCTCCTCCCTAGGAACAAGCACCCAGGTTCTGGCCTCTCCCTCCCCTCCTCCAACCTTTCCTTTCTTTCGCCCGTCTTTCAAGTTCGGATTCGTCCTCTGATGAGCGTATCCCAACTCACCCCATTTCTGAGCAGGGAATCTGAAGCTTCTCCGGACCTCATACGTCGGTTGTTTGAGTCCGTTCAGAGGAGGCTCGAGGACGGTCCGCGACATTGAGCGCTTGTTTTTTGCTAGATCGGGAAGGGACCACAGAGTGTATGGTGAGCCGGTAAAGAGGGTGATGAGGATACACGGGTCCGATGTCGAGCGCGCTGGAGAGACGGGTGATAGAGAAGGCTCAACATCTGAGTCCGGGGTGGGAGTGCGGCGTAGAGTGCGCGAGGAGGGGGAGGTGGAGGAGATAGGTCGTAGAAGGGGATGTCCTGAGCGTAGGAAGAGGAGGATGAGCGATTGATTTGTGCGGACGTTGCGATCTTGATCTGCGATGCTTGAACCTACAGGTTGGTACTGTCAGTCCTAGAGTGTGAGAGAAAGAGGAGGACGTACCGGAATGAGGGAAGTTGAACACAATCTTATCCCACCCGCCCTTCCTTTTTACTTCCTTGTACTTCTCTAATTTCGTCGCATCCACGCCGAAGACACACTTCCCTCCTCGCTCCTCGATTGACTTCACAGTCTCCTCCACCGTCGGATACTTTTCCTTCAAAATTGCAAGGCTATCAAAAGTGGTCGCGAGGATTCGCGGATCTCCTTCGTCAGCGCCATCCTCGTTTGTATCGGTCGCGGAGGTAGACGAGAGGTGGGATAAAAGTGCGAGGGTGAATGTGAAATCCCCTTCTCCAACAAGCAGGACGGACTCTCCCTGCGCGAAAGGTATAACAGGCTGTTGATTCGCTTGCGACTTCGCCACGGACGGATTTGGCTTTGCTTTTTTAGCCATTCGGCCGTCCTCAGCTCCATTGGCGGCAGCAGTGGAGGGAGAGTCCAGCTTCCTCTTTTTCGAGGATGACTGAATGCGCTCCAGCGCTGCAATCAGTCTTGTCAATAAATGCGATGGAATCAAAGGTAAGATAAAAGACGAACCCGATTTTAGGCTACGCCTTTTAGATTTCACCATCCCAAGACTTCGCCTTCACTGGCTGGTCTCAATATCTAATAGGTTGAACCCCTAAGGGTGTATCTACATCTACCACCCTGTAGTAAGAGAAAGACCTCTCGTAACTGACTGGCATTAAGTGAATGGTGAGTGTTAGCATTGTGCGCTTCAATTTGTTTTATTCATTCAGGCAGCACCAACTGACATTGCTCATATGCTGCATGCTGCCCTTTGAGCTCTATGAAAAAGTAGTACAGAGTAATGGGATTGACATCATGCAGTATGTAGTGTATGAGCCGCGCGATATCCAAAAGTATTGAATATTTACAACGAATTTACGAATTTCAGATAAGGAAGGTGTTTTGGAAATCCGAAATGTCTGACGTGTTTGGCTGGTGCTAGTGTAGCAACCTGTCCGCGTCTTCAGGGCTGTTCAGTCGCATCAGCACTGTTTACTCCCCAGTAATTGTGCACACTTGCCATCACCACCCGTCACCACCTATCATTTCTCCATCCCCTACTTTGCTCTCTCTTCCCATCGTCCTTGAACAAACCAAAGAACCATGAAACAAAGCTCTCCGGCTCCTTCTTCGCTTCTGATTCTGTCACTAGTGATGCAGAGGTCTCGCTCGATATTGAGCGCGGAGGAGAGGGGGCGTAAGGCGGTGGGGAGAGATGGGTATAGGCAGGTGCGGGCGATGTTGCTGTAGCCATCTCCTTGAAGTTTGCTGCTTTTATCGAGTTTTACTGTGTGATGGGCGGCGAAAGGGCTTTGGACATGATAACCGTTTGCCTACCTATATAGTGCCTCGGAAGCAGGCGGTATATGCGAAAGCCCGTTCATTGATTTCTGGGCGAAGAATGCCATGTTTGGGGCCGATAGACCTCCCCGTCGTTCACTTCGCGCGCTCCACTACCTGGGTGTGCGCGAACGTGGAGCCACAAATCTGGTCAGCGTATTAGTACCAAATGGCTGTTACATTAACAATCTTCCAGAGTTCCCACAATGTTGACTTCCGGCGACGCGTCATCGCGTCATCCCTCGGAACCTCTCTGACGGACAGTCAGCATTTTTTTCTTGCAACATTTCATGCAAATTTTGCAAGCAACATGGTGCCGAGGAAGGAGTGCTTCCGCGGCGCAGGATGAGACAACGCTTCAAATTTGAAGTTTGAAGGTTAGTAAGCCTGGATGATATAGCCTATTCCTGAACCGGTCGTGGAATGAAAGGGGAAGTATACATTATTGAGTTTTGGAGGATAAGAGGAAGTGCCGTGGTGAAAACAACTGTTCTCAATACAGAAGTCTCAAAACTCTGACTCCTTCCATGTTCTCTAAGGAGTTCTTGTTGCCAACATAGTACCTTTCTTCATTCGACCTTGCTGCACATGATCTCTGGACTTAAATGTGTCGTCAAGTTCAAGTTAGATGGACTACTTCTACATTATTTTTCTCCAATCATAATTTTGAGAGCATTCCAACAATTCTTCCTGTTCTCATCGTTCTGAGCCCAACTGCCTGGTTTGCTCGGCTTCATGGTATATTGCCAAAGCTTCCCGTTACCCATCCTCTCTTCTGCCTCTGGGTGGAAAGCAATCTGCCAGAAATTCAGAACGACTTGTCCACATGCGGTTAGAAAGACGGGTGCCTACGTAGACTGGTGTGTTGGAGAAAGCAGCCGGCGTTGTTCCCACCAGGCGAACCGCGAGGTTCATAATCGTTGAGAGTGGGAAAGGAAGAGAATTGTTCTCGAAGAAGTATTCGGTTTTCACTAATCCTGGCCAGATGTTGTAGCAGCTGTATTCAGGATAACGTGCATTGAACTCCTACAATGCATGGTTGGAATCAGAGTTCTGGTCTTTGGGAACTGAATGACGGACCATTGTGATGGTATCAAGGACGCAGCTATCCCTCTTCGACTGATCTTGAGTCAAAGTTATCTTGGACCTCGTTTTTGCTCTCTCTTTGAGCGAAAGGTCAGATGTTGAAAGCTCAGCAAAGTCCATTCCTGAGTTCGCGATTGTGATGATTTTCGCTTTCGGTGCGAGTGAGTGGGATTTGATGAGGAGGTATGGGACAGCGAAACGGGAAAGAGTTTGTATAGCGAACGCGATCTCTTCCCTAGAAAATAGCAAAAGTCAAACCATCAGAGTCATAAACGGGATAGGAGACGCACCCGTCGTCGTTCTCTCTGATAATGCCGGATGGTACCCCATTTTGGCACATGAACTATACCGGATGGATCATCACCGCGTAACTTTAGAATCATCTGTAGGGGAATACAAACCAGATAATCAATCTGTCCTGTGCCGAGAGCAATGTTGAGATCCTCTGCCGCCTTCCTCATCCCCTTCTTGTTGCTACAGTCGCAGCTGGCTTAGCTTCCTTTTACCGGAAACATGATTGAGAAACGTACGAAACATCCCCTTTTACGAAGGCAACCTGCAAGTAGTCCTTGCCATTCCGCTTTAAATCCTTTAAGACACCCTCAGCTTTATCTTCGCTCCTTCCCATAATGAAGATTCTAGCGCATCCAATACGAGCACATTGCCGTGCAACGGCAGCTCCTACTCCATAGGTAGCGCCGACTATGACAACAGTCTTGGGAGGCGAGGGAGGGAGAGAGAAATCCTTAAGTGCTGCAGTGGCTTTTGAGGGATCCATAGGTAGCGGAAATGGCGTGCTCAGGTGGTCAGAGATCGTTGAAGCTGGCCGGATTGAGAGGGAGGGAACATATCTCCTTTTAGTATTTATCCACTCCTTATTACGGATCTATACTCCAGTTTCTCCGCGCTGTGGTCATGACCGCGGTTCTCTCTTCCCGTTTCCGCTGTGATGTGTCAAAGGTCCAAAACATCCGAAGTCGGTGGTGAGGAGTGGAGCTGCTCGTTGGGACCAGACAGCTATTGAAGTAGTAGTAGGGAGAGACGACGGCGCCATGCTGCTTGGGAGATGTGATCTCCGGCGCTCGAAAGCCCCAGCTAGACGCTGACGTTGAGAATATAATGGGACCTACTTAACATGACTCTCAACGTGTTTTTGAACCGGACAATACATCATTCACTCCTGTGCCCTTCCTCTTTGTTCGCGTGCGCAGCTCTTCGATCTTTCAGCGACCCCATAGGGAATCAATCGAGTTGGCATTTCATGCTCCGAGTCGGATGCATGGAGAGTAACAGATAGTCGCGCAAGCTGCAAATGCAACAAGTTAAATACTGTTTGCGTTACTTCTCTTTGATGACGAGGATCTGCTGCACAGGCATCGAACCATGAAGAGGAAAGCGTCGTCTCCCTCAGAGAGAAATAATGACTCGCCTGCAGTATCAAGTCCTAGTTTTCCCAAATCTAGGTTGACTTCATTCTACCATATTGATGATTGTCGAGATAAACATGGAGATTGACAGCAGACTTGAACCCTGATGATGGGGGTGTAACTAGCAGACGTAAAACAAGAATCAAAACTATTTTCCAAGCATGCCATCAATCTTCACGTAACAATTAGCGCTACGATATACACAAACGGTGATGAAAAGACTGACAACAGGGATAAGCTCCTTCAGTTTAGCCCATTGCTCCTGAGAGAGAGAGATGCCCTTTCTACCAGGAAGAACGTCGCCATCTTTCTCGTAATACTGCAAGAGTCGGTATGTCATAGGTCAGAATGTAGAGAGAAGGGTCAAACCTCTCGGATATCAATGCTCTCTTTTCCACGGAAGGAGCTCGCAGTGACGCGTCGTAACTTCCCAAGCTGTTTTTTGTAATCATTAATATTCGGGTTTGATGTAGAGAAAGGAGACAAACCTCTACGTAGGGTTTCCCATCTTTGTTCTTCTTCACCTTCACGTCCTTCGAGGAACCTTGAGGCTCAGTCTCAGACTCCTCTTCCTGCTCAGAATCCACCTTCTTCTGTTGGACAGACATCAGGAATACATAGGCCATAACCATGGGACACATACCTTAGAGCTTTTCTCCATTATCTCCTTAGACTTTTTAGAGGATTCGCTCTCTTTCTTCGCTTTCTTCTTCACGGGTTTTTCCTCCTCGCTCGCGTCAGAGTCCACAACAAATTCATCTGATTTCGGCTCGTTTTTGCGTTTCCCCATCTTTATGCTACCTCTTCACTTGTCCTATGTGTTCGGTGGAGGCTTTCTCAAGGAATCTACTTGACTGGCAGGAAGCTTCAACTAAGACGCGTCTCGTCTTTGCTTCCTTGCAGGCCGGACGGCGGCCTATCCGGAACAAGCGCGGTACCGAAACCACCGGAATCGGCCGCAATTTTTTCCTTTCAAAAACGACAAACCTCTCAGACTTCCCGTTTCTCCACCGCATTCTCTAGCATGGCAGCGAACGGAGAAATTGTTGATATGGTGTCCATCAAATCTTTGAGGTACAAGGAGATTTATGGTGCCAATGTCGAGGAGGCTAATACCATTGTGGAGTCCTGGCAAAAGGTCGAATATGAGGCTTGTACGTCTTTGTTGGAAACGGCACAGGGAAGAATGTCTGACTTTACGCGTTTTTTCGTGATTTGTTTGGTGTAACAGGGAAACAGAAGTTGGCAGCTCAGGAGAAGGTACTCGCCCAACGAGAGGCGCTCATCAAAAAGTACCCCAAATTTTGGTTGACTGCTGTACGTATTTCTTCTTCTCTGATCTAATTGGGAGTTGAACGCGTCAACGGGGAGAACAGTTGACCAACTTTGCCAACCTGAGCAGCTTCATGGTTGCTGAGGACAGAGAGGCTCTTGAAGCTCTGGAAGATTTGAAAATCATTCACAAGGAGGATCCTAGGTATTTTGACATTGTGCTCGTGCGTTGCGCTGCTGTTCTGTTCACTGCCAGACACCTTTCTGACATACGTTCGAAATACACAGACTTTCAAGGAGAACCCATTCTTCAGCAACACAACCCTTGTCAAGTCCTATAGTTTGACACCTGCGGACAACGTCAAATTGGAAACTCCTGCGGCCCCCGTCCCCAAATACTCGTTGGAAGCAGAGACCTACACGTCACCTACCCCGATTGATTGGAAGTCGGAAGATAAGAATCTCGTCAAGAAGTATCCTGCGAAGAATATCGACGATATGGAGGAGTTCGACGAGGTTCCTGATCAGATCCACGGTTCTTTTTTCAACTACTTCACTAGTGGCGAGGATGGACAGGACCCTTACAACTTCGCTGAAATGGTACGCTCCTCCGCTCATAACCATTGAATGAACGCAGGCCTGACCTGTTATTCGATTGGACAGTTTAACGTTGTGTATGAGCAGGCTCTCGACCTCTTCGCTGGCGTCTATGTTGATAGCGACCTCGAAGATGGAGAAGACCACAGCGAGGACGAAGAGGACGACGATGACGCTTCGAAGGAGATTGATTTAGATGAGGAGGAGGAGAAGAGGAGCAAAAAGAGGCAGAGGACCAACTAAACCTGTTCTACAGACGACGATCTGACGGCGCTTGCTTCGGGTTGTGGAGTTCTTGGTTCATTTATTCTTAATATACGTCATTTTACACTATCTATTCCTTGACCGAATCCAAAATGTCACATACCTCCCTTCTTCAACCCGACCTTCGCCTTTATGATCCTTCGACAAGATGTATGTTCAAGCAGATTCCTGTTCTAATGGATTGAGCTCTTTAGCTGTTCAATTAGTATTCTCTCGAATGCTTTGGCTTGAATCCATGGATGGCAGGAAAGAATATAAATCGATGCTGGGATCATTTAATCATTTAAGCTACACAGTGGATAGTACACACAGTCTCTGACGCTAGCAATGAAAGACAATACACCTCTGGTGGAATTGACGACAATGACAAACCCAGCGAGCTTAAGCGCTAAGGGAGATGCAAACGACAAAATAAAGGACAACGACCAGCAAGAACATCATTCGTATCCTACTGAAAGAAGAGGAAATCTAAAACGAAGTCCATGGTAAGGTGAATGATGCCTTTGTCAACGTTGGCTTTTTGTTATAATTTGAGGCGAACGACCAGCAAACGAGGATTAAAGCACCAATACGACGCTGAAGTATTGCAGAAGATGCTATCGTCAAGATGTTGAGGATTAAATCGTTTGTCAACGCAGGCCCGGTTGATTTGTGGGAATACACGGAACGAGAAGCAATAACTGATACTGATAAATGGTGTAGATAATGTTAAGCGATGTTTTGGATGGAGGACACTGAACCCTCTCTCGTAAATGGAGGAGCTTTTGGTCGTCTATGCTGTTTATTAAGGCTGGACGTCCTCGAGGGAGGCGAATCGAGTTGAAAAGGCGTAACAGCAGCGTTAGGGATCGCTCCTCTTCCACGCTCTCTCCTCTTCTCTCGAGGCATATTCAGCGTCGCGCTCCTCCTGGCTCCTCTCGACCGTCCACCCTCGCTCTCCGCCTGTCGATGCTTGCGGGCAGCCATCTTCGCCCTTCCCTCGCTGGCCGATCGGACGATACGTTCGCTCCTTGCCCTTTCCAATCCAACGCCGCCTTCGAAACGAGTGCCGTTGAAGTACAGGCCCTCCTCGCGACGGAGAGGAAGTGTTCTTTTCTCCGCTTCTTTGCCTTCGAAATTTCTCCTCTTCTCGCTCTCCACCCTCCTCAGCTCTGCACTGATTGGACTGTTCGGCATGAGATGAAGCGGCGGTGTGATGATCTCTAGATTAGACGAAGACATCGCCATCGCCGCAGAGATGGGCAGTGGCACGGAAGGCGTGTCAGAAGGCAAGAAAAAGTCGTCCATGGTCAGGTCAGGTGCTGAGTTAGGAGACCGAGGGGACTTTGGAAACGTTGGAGACTTTGGCGATATAGGAAACCTTGGGAACCTAGGAAGCTTGGTCGAAGGAGAGCGAGAAGAAGAGGGAGAGCGGCTGGTGGTGGATTTATAAGATGGAGCACGAGATGGAGGGGCATAGGCAGGTGATGGTGTGCTGGGCATCGTGAAGGTCGACGGGGTGGTAGGGACTTCAAACCCAGGGAGCGATGGAGGGAATTGCCAGGGTTCGATCCGCATCGAAGCCGTAAACGCATGCGGTGGCGTGACGGGAGGAGGCGTAACAACAACGTTGAACTCCTACAGCGCCTCGGTCAATAATTGTACCTTTTACTTGTAAAGAAGCACAAACCGAGTGTTTTTCAGAGTACGAATTGTACAACCCGCTCTCCAGCTCTTTTTCTGTCAGCTGCTTGACGCCGACAACTACCTCCAGAGCATCTCCCTCCCCCTCTGGTTTGACACCATCTCTCCAATCCTTAACTTGCGCTCTGGCTTGCCTCGCACGTCTTCGATTGAGCCAAATCCAGAAGAAAAGAAGGCCAAGGATCAGGGCCGATCCAAGAGGGACAACGACGAGAAGGACTGTGTTTGGATTCATCGAGATGTGTAAATTGTCTAAGAGCCCCATGTTAATGTTAATGAGTGAATAGGGTCGGTTTTGACGCAAAAAAGTAGCAACAAGAATGAGAGGAAAAGACGAGACGGCAGAGGCATAAGAGACCGGGATAGAGATCGGGTTTGGGACATGAAACGGAAGAATCCCCCATCCGCGTGCATCGCGCACGGATAACATATGTGAGATACAAATCAAAATTTTATTATCAGTATCCGTTGGAACGGTATTGTAACGGCCGCTTTACTTGTGAGGATGGGGAATTAGCGCAAGGCATCGAAAATCGCTCCAAAGGTGACGGTGCGCCAGAGTTGGGATCATATTAGTTGGATAGTAACTTCAGTTATATATCCATCTCTGAACAAAATAGAACACTTCATTCACTATCAAATGGAACTCCAAAGCATTGTCACACTTGTCAGTGAAACGCTGCTTGGGCCAACAGTCCCTTGATTCTGGACCAATCTTGCAGGAAGGGTGTTGAGAAAAGTTACTGAGAAATTCGGGTTGATACATAATAAATATCTTTAGTTCTAGTTGTGAAAGGTACACAATGATGCAATCAATAGTCAACGATACAACCAGGTCCTTTGTCTAACGCCAACTCATGCAGGAAATCTCCAGTTTTCAATGAAAAGCACAAGCGGGAAAATGCCGTAGCAATAAGGCTCGGATGGAATAGACTGGCAGGAGCTCAGAGGCAGCCACGGCGCTAAGTGTGAACTAACTAAATTAAAAGGGCACGGTCACCGAGTTGTGTTCAGAAACATCTACAGCATAACGCTTTCTCCGGGCAGGTTGGGAGGAACAAATTGTAGAGGGAGAATATTGCAATTTAGATAGTGGCATGAAACACAAAAGCAGTTGATCAGGCTGAGGTGGAATCACTAAGGACGGTTCCTCTCTCTATGCGTCCATATCATATCATGGCTCAAAACTTCGTCAAAAAGGCAATAGTACGCAGCTGTCCGAGCTGAACAATATTCGTCGAAATAAACCAGTAGAGTGCAGATTCTCCTTAAAAGTGCGCACGGAATTGTGCCAAGTAGGCATCAAAAGAGACACTACCATCCTCTTTTTTCTACGAAACGCAAAAGCTTACCTTAAAAATGAACGAGTCTTCCTTTACTTACTCCTCCAAAGCAAGCTGTCCTGAAGCAGCTGTTGCTCAATGCCAGATCCAGACCTTATAACACCTTTCAGCAAGCTGAAATTCTCGTTTTCTCCTCCTGATCTTCTCCCCAGTGGCACAAGGAACTATGCGCCGGAACAAGCTGACGGAACCAACGAAGTAGCGTGAAAGACCGTTAAGCTGAGCTGACAAGAAGCGCTCCGTGTTACCGAACGACGGAAAGCCCCGAGGTGCGAATTTGACGATATCCAGCCGTGAAGAGCAGAAGGGACAGGACAAGGCAAGGCTCTTATAGGGCAGCCTGCGAATTCGAGCAAGTTCGACTTGGTTGAACTGGAGCAAGCCAAGGTTCAAGCAGCCGGAATTGCGATCACAATTAGTGACGCCTTCCGCCCAAACACAGATAAACGACGAACTGGGATTGGCTGATTGATTGCAGCTGAGAAGCATTCTTGGAATTGACTGGAATCAGAGTAAAGGTGCTTAGGTACGTTTATCTGTCCTTAGTCGGGGCTTTTGGGCAATGAGAGCTTTGTGCATGACGTAATGACGCAAGTGCAGAAAGTTGCATTTCTTTCGCTATTATACCTCGACTTCATGTAAATTGTTTAGATCAGTGCGAAAAACAATGTCCAATCGTCCTTTCTCATTTCGGGGCAAGATCGTACCAAATCGTACAATAGTTTGAGTCGCCTTTCTGGCTATGTCGCGCAGATCGTCCATTTGAGGTGAAAATTTACTAAATTCACAAAAAAGGAATGGATTCCGCATCACCTTCTTCTAATCCAGCGGCTGGTAAGCCGGATACTGCTGAACTCCATCCCGCTCTTTGGAGCTTGGTTACATGCTTCGATCATGAGCTGGTCGGGCTTTTGAACCAGCAAAAGGGTGCTGTCTAAGAAATGGAGCGGTTAGACGCGACAGATTCCTCGCTTTGAGGTTGTCTCTGGCCTGAAATCCTTAAAATTTGTGTTGGGTGCTATGGCTCAGTCGAGATTAACCTGAAACATTGTCTGTTCCAATCAGCATGCATATCATTCATGTATGCTAAACGTTATACGCTGTTGCTGCATATTGAGGCGGATGGTGAGGGGAACACGCTCTTCACGTATTCGTTTCTGTGTGAAAGGCGGAGCCCTGTCACTGAGAGCCAGGTGGTGTTTTCTGCAGTATAACTGTATCAAATTCCGCCTAATGCCGCCAATATCCCTCTTACCTTGCCTAGTTGGGGTGTAGTTGGACTCTATATGTACTTGCAGATGATGCAGCAGGCTGGTTGACCTAAAAGTCGTGCATATCTTGCGCAAAAAAAATTCACATGGCTCAAAATACGCGTCAGCCTTTGTCGCCGTCCATTGCGTCTCTAGCAGACTGTTCTCGCCAACGAATGGATTTCTCTGCCTCAGCATGTTACAATTGGCATCGACCCGTCTGTGCTGCAACCCAACTAACATTCCTTGCAGACAGTCCGCAATGTTCAAGCTGCGGCGAGTTGCACCGAAAGCAACGCTCTATTCCATCCTCTCGCCAATCTTCCTCTACAACGTCGCCCATGGACTCCCAATGCCAATTATCCCCATGATCTATCGTCAATGGGCATGCCGATTCTACTTCCAAGAGTTCGATTTGGAGCTGGACGACTCGAAATGCTCCTCAGTTGAGGTCGAGCGTATTCAGAGTGGACTGATGAGCGCGATGGTGTGCTTTGAGTGCATCATAAGCCTAGTCAGTATTAAGGAGTTTTCTCATCTCGTGAACACCCGGGGTATGATTCTTCAACGAAGTAGCGTGAAAGACCGTTAAGCTGAGCTGACAAGCAGCGCTCCGTGTTACCGACGACGGAAAGCTCGAGGTGCGAATTTGACGATATCCAGCCGTGAAGAGCGGAATGGACAGGACAAGGCAAGGCTCTTATAGGGCAGCCTGCGAATTCGAGCAAGTTCGACTTGGTTGAACTGGAGCAAGCCAAGGTTCAAGCAGCCGGAATTGCGATCACAATTAGTGACGCCTTCCGCCCAAACACAGATAAACGACGAACTGGGATTGGTCGATTGTCGATTGATTGCAGCTGAGAAGCATTCTTGGAATTGACTGGAATCAGAGTAAAGGTGCTTAGGTACGTTTATCTGTCCTTAGTCGGGGCTTTTGGGCAATGAGAGCTTTGTGCATGACGTAATGACGCAAGTGCAGTTGGTAGTCAAAGTTGCATTTCTTTCGCTATTATGCCTCGACTTCATGTAAATTGTTTAGATCAGTGCGAAAAACAATGTCCAGTCGTCCTTTCTCATTTCGGGGCAAGATCGTACCAAATCGTACAATAGTTTGAGTCGCCTTTCTGGCTATGTCGCGCAGATCGTCCATTTGAGGTGAAAATTTACTAAATTCACAAAAAAGGAATGGATTCCGCATCACCTTCTTCTAATCCAGCGGCTGGTAAGCCGGACACTGCTGAACTCCATCCGCTCTTTGGAGCTTGGTTACACGCTTCGATGATGAGCTGGTCGGGCTTTTGAACCAGCAAAAGGGTGCGGTCTAAGAAATGGAGCGGTTAGACGCGACAGATTCCTCGCTTTGAGGTTGTCTCTGGCCTGAAATCCTTAAAATTTGTGTTGGATGCTATGGCTCAGTCGAGATTAACCTGAAACATTGTCTGTTCCAATCAGCATGCATATCATTCATGTATGCTAAACGTTATACGCTGTTGCTGCATATTGAGGTGGATGGTGAGGGGAACACGCTCTTCACGTATTCGTTTCTGTGTGAAAGGGGGAGCCCTGTCACTGAGAGCCAGGTGGTGTTTTCTCCAGTATAACTGTATCAAATTCCGCCTAATGCCGCCAGTATCCCTCTTACCTTGCCTAGTTTGGGTGTTGTTAGACTCTATGCGCACTTGCAGATGATGCAGCAGGCTGGTTGACCTAAAAGTCGTGTATATTATATCTTGCGCAAAAAAAATCACATGGCTCAAAATACGCGTCAGCCTTTGTCGCCGTCCATTGTGTCTCTAGCAGACTGTTCTCCCCAACAAGTTGTGCTGCAGAATTCCCACCGCTCAACATCTTAAAATTGGCATAACCTGTCTGTGCTGCAACTTTTCGATAACCAACTAACATTCCTTGCAGACTGTCCGCAATGTTCAAGCTGCGGCGACTTGCACCGAAAGCAACGCTCTATTCCATCCTCTCGCCAATCTTCCTCTACAACGTCGCCCATGGACTCCCAATGCCAATTATTCCCATGATCTATCGTCAATGGGCATGCCGATTCTACTTCCAAGAGTTCGATTTGGAGCTGGACGACTCGAAATGCTCCTCAGTTGAGGTCGAGCGTATTCAGAGTGGACTGATGAGCGCGATGGTGTGCTTTGAGTGCATCATAAGCCTAGTCAGTATTAAGGAGTTTTCTCATCTCGTGAACACCCGGGGTATGATTCTTATCTGCTTTAAGTGCTGGTCTAAAGAATCAAAGGATAGGGAGGAAGCGGCTCGTCATTTATGCCCTCCTCGCTTCTCTTCTGAACACAACCCTCGTCATCGCATCCCTGACTCTGCATTCATTCCTACTCCTCATGCTAGCAGTCGTATCCATTGGCTCTTTGGGACCATTTCTTTTCAATCTCGCCTGGCAGAACTACATCATCGACCTCTTGCCAGAAGACAAAATGCATAAACGGGCAGGTTGGTTTGCCGTGCAAAGGGGCATGGCTGGCCTTGCGACTGCCGTCAGTACAGGTGGAGGGGGATGGATCGCAAATCGAACCGGACTCTTGACCTTTCCTCTGTGGATTGCTCTAGCTGTCCAGTCGCTCAATTTACTGCTCGTCCTTGCAACCGTCAGAGAGTCCTTGACTGACGAGGCGAAAGCCGAGCTCAAGCTACAAAGGAAAGAGGAAGAAAAAGAGGGCTCGACAGGTTTCAAAGAGGGGTATAAAAGGGCAAAGCGCTTGTTATTCCCGCCTGACGCGGCTGGGAGAGCAAGAAGGCAAAGGAGCTATGCTTTACTGGGATGTGGTGCTGCGTACTTTCTGAGCTTGCTGGTGGTGGGGTTCTTCAATCAGGTTCGATATTGTCACTGTTCCCAGAGCCGCGGGCTAACAAACGGGTTAGATGCTCATGTTGTTTACAACTGGGAGGTTACATTATTCGGAAAAGGATCTTGGATTTCTTCTCGCATATTATCTGGGCATTCAGGTTCGCCGTCCCCATTTATTTTTAACTCATTCATATCATAACACTCCTCGAACAGTCGATATACTCCATCCTTATTTTCCCACCACTATCGAGTTACGGTAGGCGACTATTCTCGGGTATGCGCCGCTCAACACCTCCAACCACACCCAGCATCACTACACCTCTACTCTCCGAAGCACCTTCGTCGTCTCCTGGACCGAATCACTTTGATTTACTCTTCTCCTCCCTCTCCTTCGCACTCAATAGTGGCGGCATCTTTCTTATTGGTCTTTCAAAGTCCTGGGTGGGCCTTCTCGTGGGTCTGGCCATGGCGGGACTGTCGAGTGGGGCGGCTCCATCAATACAAGCATTCATGACCCAGCTTGTTAAACGAACAGATAGCCTTATACAAGGCTTTGCGGTCTTGGACGCCATTGGATTGACGATCTCTCCCATCATTCTTGGGTCGGTTTACAGTGCTACATTGGATAGCGCACCTAACTTTTCTTGGTTTCTTTCTGCTGTTTGTCCCTCCCTCCCTCCTCGAACTCAGGATACTGACAGGGGTACAAAGGGGATTTACGCTGCTGCCGCTTTGGTGCTTGCAGTCGCACGACGGAAGAACGTGTCCTCGTGATTTAGCTGTTAATGGATGTTGCAAAACTAACAAAATGACATCGGAGCATACTTCAACTCCCCGAACACCAATAGGTAGTTTATACATCTTGCGTTCTCTCTTGTACAAGACATGTTTGTGTCGATTTTTGTTCTAGCTTTTGAGCGGGGTCTCTTGTTTTTGTATATTCTTTTGTAGATTTTGTGTTTTTCTCTGTGTCCCGATTTTTTTTGTTTTCGGGGGGGCCCCTGTGTTTTTCTTTTGCTTTCCGAGGGTCTGTGGCGGATGCATGCGCCGCGTCTGTTTTTTTTGCGGGGCTTTTCGCTTTTTTTCGTTTTTCTTCTGGTTTGGGTGTGCGCAGGGTGTCAAAAGAGATGAGATATCGCACGTGTAGGGGATATCTTGGACCTGTAACACCACGGCAGGTACGTGTCTAGGGCTCCTCCTAATGTCGACATCAGTATGCTTATTCCTAATTCAGGAACAGTCAGCTTGCGCTTGTCTAATCTTCGCCTTCACTCTCTTCGCTCGTTCTTCGTCCAATAGATGGCCCTCTTGCATGACCAGAAAAAGGACGACCCTCTCATCAGCCCCTTCATCGATAGGTTGTCCTACAGCCAGCGAATCGAGGATTCCCTCAGCTTCGCCCATCCCTTCTAGCACCTCGTAAATCTCAGCGCTGCCAAAGCGTACTCCTGATGGGTTCAGGACTGCGTCTGACCGTCCAAGCATAACAATTCCTCCTCTCTCGGTGAATATGCCTAAGTTGCTCGATTCAGCTCATCTTCTTTACTTATATTTGGGGGAAAAGGAGAGAAAGACGAACAGTAGTCTCCGTGTTTCCACACCCCTTCGAAATCTCCAAAGTACGCGGCCCGATACCTTTGCATCCCATCCGGATCCTCCGTGGTAGGCCAGAAGCGAATAGGCATCGCGGGGAACGGCTTGATGCACACGAGCTCCCCGCTCTCTCCCACTGCCACCTTTTTCCCTTCTTCGTTCCAAGCTTCGATTGCCATCCCCAGATTTGCGTGCTGGATTTCGCCCGCGTATACCTGCAAGCTCGATCAGTTTGCACTAATTCATGAGGGAGGTCCTAAGTAGGACCTACAGGTAGGTAGGTGCCGTAGCCGCAGAAGAGGGAACAGATGTCCGTTCCGCCAGTGATGGAACCCACAACGACGTCTTTCTTTACATGCTCGTACACCCACTCATATAAGCT
>MU271194.1:6865-80411 GCA_021432655.1 Atractiella rhizophila | reverse complement strand
GCGCGAAACGAGAGCTAGGAGGCGAGTTTCTGATAACCGTCGACGTATCTACCTCGCAGTCACTACTGCCCTAGCCGTCTAAGACCCCTCGCCATACCCTCAAATGCCCACAACAACCGCTGTCTCTTTTTCCTCCTGTCCATTCACCCTAAGCACAGCAGCAGAAAGTAGAGAAGCAGCGGAAACGATCGAAACACGGTATAATGCCGAACGAAGCAAATATAAAATAATCTACGTATAGATTAAAGGAACTAAAACTGACGTAAAGTAAGCGATCATCAGAAACTAACTTAGGGTTGTCAAAGCGTTGACGGTCAAAACCCAGACATTTACCATGAAACACTAAAATACAGCAACCGATGTGGCTAGTCATTCCGACCTGCAGTCTGTTAAGGTCGTTGCCTCGGTGTTCCACGGGCACGACTCTGACTGGACTATAAAGGAACTCCTTAATCTCCTTCTCTGGGGTGGTAAGACTTACTTTAGTCAAGGTTTCTGAACACGAAGAGAATCCGTACGCATATGCGGCCAAGCCGCGCTAACCTGCCCTCTAACGGTCAGTAGACAAAATATCACTAACTACACAGGTAATCCTGTCTCTGCTGCTTTAGAACAACAAACCTTCCATAACAAAGTACGGTGTGGTCCGTGAATAGAAACAGGAAATAACGAAGTACACGTAGAACTGGGGATAATAACTTATTGAATGTATCAAAATAAACCAGTCCAGGATCTGTGGTGTAAAGCTTACCTATCGTAAGGCGGTACCAAGGGTCCCGCGGTCCTATTTGACCCGACTCATTCACATAAAGAGAGAGCTCATGTTACGGAGGAGAGTTTTGTTCACGAAGCTGAGGAACTCCGTGATCTTAGCGGGAGGGGAGGAGGGAGAGGGCGTCCAAAGGGGCAATGGGGAGGACATGGTGTGTGGAAGAGGTGTTGGCGTGAATTCGAGAGGGGAGACGGCAGCCCGCTTTTCCACACGTGACGAGGCGCGCCATCAACAGAGAAGGAAGTGATATGTATCGATTTCATCCATGGTTTCTGTTTCACAACACCATCACGGCAGTAGAAATGATGTCGAATACACTCTGTATCCCCTCCTAAGATCCGCCATTCCGTCGGCGAGCCATCTGAGCGACGATGCGACGATGCATCGAAGAGGCAGACATCTCCCGCACTCTGCTGATATGCAAAACTCTGTTCGATCTGAACCAGAGATAAGTGTGCGAATTGGAAACCATTAATGCGTTAGAGTATCAATATTGCCGTTCTAGTCATCGTCCCCTTCTCGTTTCCTATCTCCCGCTACGCTTTTATGCCGTTGCTAACGACGTAGTGCACAAGGCGGACCATAGACTCACTGTCTCTTCAGGATTCCAAAATCATTTCTCTACACGCTTCTGTCTCTTCATTTTGTGCATGCGACGATTGATGGATGGCATGCGCAGTCCAAACCGAACCCAAACGACCTCGCCTGCCTGAGGACCTCTGCAATCTAACTACGCAGGTCTGAGTTGATACCATACCTCTATGCTCTCGCACAAGAGAGTTACGCTTTTCCTCGCCACCATATCCATCTTCTTGCCTCCCTTGCAAATGACCTAAGGCTCTCAGTCTGAAGGTGTGGAGTTAGGTTCCTGCTCTTCCAAACGTACGAACCCTCCTCTCGCTAGACTCGGAAAGTCACTGCCCCTAGGCCATTGGAACGCTTTACTATATTGGCAGGAATTGAGGATGCCATTTTTATCAGAAACGTCCGTGCGAATAAACTGGATGGGTCATCTCTGGGGGCAACGGTGGAGGTAAGAGGGATTGGATCGGACAATCGGTTGAGATCTTAACCATAGGCCGACAGAGTGGCATTCGTAGTTGTTCGACAAGGCTGGTCGCATTTAATGGTCTCCTGCACAATCATGTGGATTGAGATGAGAATACCATGATCCTCCTATAGACTCTACTTGTGGGAGATTTCGCAATGCAATGGTAAATTGAGATATTCCAGCATATATTTAGTGACAAGGAGGATTGCGAATGGGCTGGGGTTGTACACGTGTATAGTCATGGCAGGATGCTGGGAGGAGGTAGAGAGAAGGTGCAACGGGGCATGCACGAAATTGCTGGCTGCAACGAGGGATGCGAAGAACGCAAAGGAAGCGCGTAAATTGGCGCAAACGCACCTACGTTTGCGCCTGTCTCCACACTGCCGATAAAAGAATGCATGCTCGTTCTCCCACGCCACCATGAACCTGATAGGCCAACTTCGCACGCTCTTTATTTCATTCCTTTGGCATCTCGCTTACTTCCACCATCACTATCATTGGCAAAACATCATGCCTGAGTGGATGGAGAATCGACGAATGATTATTTCCTCACCAGACTCGTAACTCGCTCGCCCGTTTTCAGTTCATACCCCCACAGTGTGGGATGTCTAAAGGGACTCAGCTAGCTCTGGTGGATCACAAGTGTTCGGTGGGCTACACCTCACCGAACACTTCCAATCTATCTCTGGGAGCTGAGTTCTTTCGAGTTTTGTAGCCCACCGAACACTTGCGATCCACGAGAGCTAACTGATTCCCTTCAGACATCCCACACTGAGTGGGTATGTCTGAAAACGAGCATGTTGAACACTTCACCAGCCACAACGCAATACGCCAAAACTCTTACATAACTCAAAATGGAAACCTTTCCGCATCCCTCTTGGGATAATATTGTCATCGAATTCAACCAGCTCCGCTTTACCGGTGAGTGTCCTCTTCTTCTATTTCAAGCACATCCAGACGCAGATCCAGACGCGGAGCGTTACAACAAGATACTGAATCAATTAGGATCCACCTGTTTATTGACATCTGGTGAATAATGTTTGTTATTCATTCATAAAAATGACTGAATATTTTATAGAAGAGTGGTGCTTGGCTTGTCAACTGCCATCCGACTGGTTCACTTCATCTAGCTCCAACTCAACGGCTATGATGCCTGCTGTTCCAAGCCAATTTCTCATCCCTGACAGCAACAGCGCGACGCCAGTTGCTTCCACTCCTAATGAAGAGCGGCAAGATTCTGTCTCTGCTGCACAATGCCGCAATGCTCATCTCGAGCCGTTTCCTTTTGCACCGCTTATACCCCGAGAAAGATTCTCTCAAAAAATACGAGCCTTTATACGAGAGCCAGGCTATATCTACCTTCAAGAAGGAACAGACGCCTTCATTCGAATTGTTGGCACTCGGGTAGAAGAGATAGCTGAGAATCAATTTGAAAGGTGCGATCCGACACAAATCCACCTCCCTGCCCGTATCTACCCCACCGTCTTCTTTCGGGGAGCAAAAGTCTTCTCATGGTCGAGAGGATACGCACGCAATGCTTGGGTAAACGGTATCGCCTTCTCTTATGCTGGATACTGTCAATGCAAAAGGTTCAAGTGGTTTCAGGATGTGGAGAAGAAGCGTCTGGAAGACAAAGAGAACGATGAGCCCCTTGATTTGCCGCCATTCCCGAAGAGTCCGGCAGAACTAAGGGAGCATACGAAAAGGTGTAGATTGAAAGAGTTGTTGCCCGAATTTCTGCAAATCTTGGAAGTAACAAGCCGTCACCCTTGAGGTGGAATTCTGCTACTTGCCTTCTCTCTATTTCGACTGTGCTCTGTTTGTTTCGCTCCTCTGACTTCTTGGATTATGTATTACTAGCCAATTGAGAACTCCTGAATGTTATGTCTCTACATCCCTTGCTGTTGACCCAAATCTGAGAGCACTTGGCTGAATGAACAGAGCACTTTGAGGCAAAACCAACGCTTCAGAACGTCTCAGGAACATTCAGAATTTATTCCCCTAATTATGTTAATGTTTATTAAACAATGGAGCAGGAAACTGATTGCCCACTCATTCACCCCCTTCCCGCGATACGTGACCATCCTTCTAAGGTGAATAAGGGAATCAAGTCTAAGCCTGAGAAATTTGTTATCGAACAATTCGTTATAACGATGCAAGCTAATTCAGTCTGTAATACCGCATCCCGTTTGCATTGCAAAATAGTGGATCGTCTGTTTGAGTGAAAAAAGAGATGTATACATATCCAAAAGTTTGAAAGTTCCACCATTAATGTTTGTTCGGTATGGTACCAAGGGTAATCACAATCACCTCCTAACCTGTCAGCATTCGCTAAGCTGAAGAAGGATGATCAGTGATAACTGATTTGCTCAAAGGATACGCGCGAAGCAGTAGAATGAAAGTGATCAGCTCCATCAGAAGAACTTAAGTTACGCAATTCCAAGTTGGAGCTGGTTAACTTTGTCCCCAACACTGCTTAACGACGGCCGTCAGTCCACGAAAGTCTGATTTGATCAGACAGTGGTCGAGGTACAACTCTACGACAAGCGCACAAATACACAGATACATGAGGAACACGTACTTCATCTGCTCATCCAGTTCTCCTTGTCGCCCGTCACCGTTTCAAAACTTCAAATGTTCAAGACATCGCTCCAAGCCGCCACATCCAACCGTTTCAAACAAGGTCCCAAAGCATTGAAAGCAACCGCAACTGGTCGTTGTAATTGTGTGACCTACGGTGGTCACGTGATTATGAGGAAATCAACCTCGCAACTTCCAAGTCTTACTTTTCAACGGGAATTCAGGGGGCTTCTTTTTACTTACACCTTACACACAATTAGCTGATTCATTCCTCCCGGCACACTATCATCGTTCAGTTTGTTTCGGCTATATCCTTCACTTTCTCCAAATGTGACTTCCCCCAAATGTAGAGCTACGTTGACTATAGTCTGAAAGCTCTGAAATATGATCACAACAACAACAACAACAACTTCCAAGTCAGGCATGTTTTACAGCTGCCTTTCATATAGATTTAGACATTTCTACTGCGTGTAGCTCTTTCTTATCCAATGTACGCGTAATTATCCCGCATTTAACTGCACCATTTGATGCCATTGTAGAATTCTCAGCTCAGTTCCTCAGTTCCTCACCTTTAGGACGATAGGGCAGGTCGATCGCTTAGTGCAACTGGTGAATCATAGTCGGTACATGTGGCAGGAAAGCTCAATGCCTGATTCGAGACATTCTGCAATAAGTCCTGCGTCCGTTCTTTCCTTACTCCCTCCGACTGCTGTTGCATCTTTGTTCGATGAATAACGAGTAGATGCTGACTCCCACTTGCGTTTAGTAGAACATCAACTGAGCAATCTTCAAACCAACAGAGTTCCACAAGCATGAGTAACCCCACTGAATCGACGAGCTCGTCGCATGTACGATCCAATCTCTCTCGACAGGGGACTATATCTAGAACCGGGGGAGCCGATGTCTCATATGAGTCTGGGTCAACATCTTCTTTGAATGAGCCAGCGCAAGCCGCGACACCCACATATTCCTCGAGAGGAGCTCCGAGATCTGGCACTACTCGTCCTCCTCTTTCCTCCAAGACTTCAAGCCCAGCAAGTTCTACTTTACATACGCTACCAGATACGACGACGACCTCTGCCATCAAGTGGCACCATCCCGTGCACCCTCAGATACGTCCGACTCTCTTCCAGTCAGTTTCCTCTCGAGCGTCTTCATCACAAAACCCTCGAAATCCATCTTCCTTCTCGGATCCTTTGACTTCCACTTCGCTTCCTCAGTCTTCCACACTCTTGGAATTCCTTGCGCATCATGCTCACACTTCTCCGAATGTGGACGATGAGGACATAGACGAACTCGCTATTGTTCCCGCACCGAAGAAGATCTCTATGAATGCTCTTGATGGCTACCCTAGTGGTGGTGGACCGAGCCATGAGCATTCGGCCTCGACTTCTATTGAGAGTCGCTGGAAGGGAAAAGGACGGGCCCTTTCCGACAATGAGGACGGAGAGAGCAATCAGGGAAGGAGGTCCATGGTTAAGGATCCACCGTTGCTAAATCTGTTTGACAAGCAGGAGAGGACATCGACGGATGATGGTAGCATGCCAGATGCGAAGCTTAAACTTACGGAACTCAGTCTACAAACCCTTGAAGCTGAAAGGGAGACGCTGAGTAATCAAATGGAGATGGCGAGGATGATAAAGTCGGCGGCTGAACATAGCGCGAAGGAGGCAGAAAGGACACTCGCGAAGGCACAGGCACGTTTCGATAGATACCTACTCTCGCGATGGAAGAAGAAAGAAGTCACTGCTGAAGGAAAAAGTGGCGCGGCGACGATAGAGGTGAGCGCTGCAGACCAAATAAGAGGTGGTACGCCTGCAGCAAGCGCATCGGAAAATTCATTGGAAGGTTTTCGAGCGAAGCGGGAGAGGGAAAGGAAGGAGAGGCAGCTTCCTGCGGTGTGTAGACGCCTATTCGTATTTCCAAGAGAGCAATACTGAGAGACATGAATCATGAATAGGGTGTTCCCTCCATGAGAAGAACATCAACGGTGTCATTTAACGCTCCTAACTCTTCCTGCAGCGATCCCAGCGCGTCGTCTTCCAGAGAATCTCCCACGTCTTCTTCACTCACCAAATGCACCGATGACTCTGCCAACCGTCCAGACGTACCCTCCGACGAACCAGCCACTGCCAGTGATTCAATTCGTCAGCCACCAGTCCCACCTGGCGCTGCAGGTGAGCGCCGCCAAATGCTAAGGGCGAAGCAAATGCTGCTCTCGGGGGGATCGAGGCGCAGCCAGAGCGCTCAACAGCTTCTAGGGTTCTCTACAACCATGTCGCAGCGTCCTCCTGCGAACATGGATGTGGACCCTCACCGTACTGACCCTTCCCCGTCACGCCAAGAACCGAATGAAAGGACCGTCACATATCGAATACAACCAAAAGCGAACGAGTTGGCTACAGGAAAAGTTTCGTCATCATCCAATTCGCACGATGCTTCCCATCCGCAGGAAGCTACGACTTCGATTTTAAGTGAGGGAGGGGGGACAAACAGAGAAGCACAATTAGCTTCCAGAGCGGATAACATCTCGCTGCCTACCCTGGCGGCAAAATCTGCAGGTGCAATGTCCTGGCTCCGGGACTCCACCAACTTGTCACACCAAAGTGCCCCAGTTCCCCGTGCTCTTGTTATTGACCCATCAACCGTCCCGCGCCATAGGAAATTGGCTTCTACATGCCGAAAATCGACCGGAGGACAATCTAACGCACGCCTCAACTCTTTCAGCCAGCTCTCAGGTGCTGGAGCTGCAGCAGCAAACCAGGATGATAATCCTTCCGCACCGCTACGTTCATCGAAGCCTGGCCTCCCCGATGCGAGCGCTTCAACCTCTAACAACCAGCATCCTGCGTCACACCCCTCTACCGATGGATTCAGCGGTGCAGACACCAATTGGCCCCATGTCGAAGCGAGACAGGACAAGAGTGGGGCGTCAGAGGAGCCGACGGAGACTGAAGCTGAGAGCTTAGCTGCGATGCAGTTAGATCAGTCAGAGGAAAAACCACTTGTCAACAAGGATACCTCTGAAGAAGATGAGTTGGAGACGGACAATGATCAGCCTCGCTTGATCGCCCCCCTACCCGCCCGTGCACATCCTTCCACAGATCGATTGATAAACCAAGTCAACGACGATGAAGAACTGTTTACGACCACAATCGTCGATGACGAGAGCCACCGTTGCATACTTATCGTCAGGAATTCTGATGGGACGGACCACATGTGGCCAACAGATACGACCGAAAGGCGAGATAGGAACGGGTTGATTGATTGGCATAGACCGCTCGAAGGTTTGAAAAGGGAGACAACTTGGAAAAACAAGTTAGGTAACGAGCTCGCCCGCTTGTTGAAGCTTGGTGAGCCTTCTCATGCTCCCATCCATAGTCATCAATGGGGCTGTAGACGAGAATCGGCAATGGACGGTAGAGTGGCCACCTGGATACAAACTCTTTGAACATGTCAAAGAGATGGGGAGCAGTACGCAGAAAGATCGTCGTGATGTTTACCTCTTCGGTGAGTCCCTTACCCTACTCCTTTCTGGCGTTCAATTATTTTGTTACAGGTCCAAAAAAGATTCCAAAGTTCCGTTCAGCAAACGAGTTTGCTCCACATCTTTATTGGCTTGCTACGCATCGACCACCAGGTACCATCAAGATTTGTGAATGCAAGTATTGCGCGGGCAAGAAGCTTCAGCGCGAAGTCAATCGCCAACTTGGTCTGGAGGAAAGCCCTCGAACTGTAGCACTGGGTTCGGTTCTCAGCAACAATGTTCCAGCACGGCGCAAGAGGAAACGTGTCCAAGTCGAAGAAAGTTTCGCTGTCTACGTGCCACCAAAGGAGGAGTTCGACCTTTACCCTGGCCCTTTTGTCTCGCTGGAACGAATTAAGGATTTAGACTGGCGTAGAGAAGGTTTCAGCCCGACTTTTCGACCCTTCGAGCTTGTGTGGTTACGGTTGCAGATTCCTTTTCGAGAAGGAGACCTTGAGATCAGTTATTGGCCAGCAATTGTGAAGGAGAGAAAGTGGAAAGCCATAGCGCACCTTGAACCGTCAACAGTCTATGGTAGTTCGCAGGAGATCAAAGTGAAAGGAGAATACGTTTTCACGGTAATGCTCCTGGTTGGGACCGACACCGTAGAATCGGTCCACGGCTCGTTACTTCTACCATGGCTTGCGCAACCTTATCAACGCCTGCTGGCGGAGAAAAATGTCGACTATGGGCCCTCGCATGCTGTACCGTGGATCGCTGACCCTAGCGCGAAGCATCAACGACCTGTGATACGACAATTGCAGAGCCTGAAGGATGCCCATCTCCCTTATCTTCTCGCCCTTTCCATCGGCACCAATACTAGTCGCCTCTTCCACCTCTTTGATCCTTACGACGTAGTAAACAAAGGACAGTCTCTTGCGTCTGTTCAGAGTGTGCCGTCAGATCGGGTGAAAGAAACTATCCCATCGAAGTTTTTCCAAGGCATGTGGTACGGGGCAGAGAAGATATGGGTTGGCGAGCTCGTTCGCTTGAAGTTCCGGCCGCGATGGGACCTATCTTCAACCACAGCTTTTGAATTCAAACCACACTTGTATTCTAATGGTCTCATTCTGAAGCTTGATGCCATCTTCTTAGACCCAGAAGCAAAGCAGATTAAAGTATCTGGGACGGTTTACGACATTCGACCGACGCAAGATTGTCATCTTCCTCCTCCACAAGATCTCTTTCCTCCTCCTCCACCCGAGCATACTTTCTTTCCTCTCACCCCTGCTGGGAAGCAGCACACTCTCCCTATAACGTCTATAGCAGGAAGATTTTATCCTTCACCTTCCATAGCAGTCGAGGAGAACGATCAAATTCTAGCTCTGACAGGGAGGAAAGCAAAGTCGCGACCCTTCATGCCCGTAAAGACCTGGTGTGAGACTAGGATGAATATGTTTATTCAGGCGGAGAGGGTGGCAGAAAAGAGTCTCGCGGACGAGTGGGAAAAGTTTGCCAGAGACGATGGTTTCCTGGTTAAAGGCGAAGACGAGGGACTTATTGACATTGGCGGCAGCGGGCGAACAAATCCCGTTTTTATCGACTTAACGCAACTTGATGACGATTAATTTTGGCGGTCAACTGTATCCAGTCCATGCTGTTGTACCATAAGGGTATCCAATATTACCAATGCAATGCTAACAGACACAAAAATGCAAAGTAAGTTTTGGCTTTTGATCCAATATAAAACAGTCCAGAAAACCCTGAAGCTACAACGATTCCGTATTATTATAACACTGCAGATGCCGTCTAAATTATTTTTTCTCCCTTTTCCAAAACACCAACAGCCATAGTCAAGAGACCCGCCGTTCTCTTTCCTAGCAAACCCCTCGCATTCTTCTCCCCATCGTCACTATCATCCGAATCATCGTTCTCCTTCATAGCCTTGTCTATCGCCTGTCCCAAAAGATCAATCATGGGGAACGATTGTGTGCGAAGAGGACACACCATCGGTATGGACAGCGTGACGCGCGCCATTTGCAGTGTCAGACGTAGTCGGCCGGTAACGTTAAAGTAGGAAAGTTGACGCAGACTGTGTTGAATTTCGTACAGACGGATGAGCTCAAATCGCACGATGCGTAGGTATTTTTGACCAGCTATTATCAAAATCCGTCCTCAGTGGTGTTTTCATGGAAGCGGGAGGGGAGGGTGACATACACAATATCATGTCCCTCACTCTCCGAAAAGCACCTTCCAGACTCTCAATCGCCTCTTCTCCAATGTTCAGCGCGGGGTTTCCCTCATTCAGTGCACCTGAGAATTCCTTCAGTCGAATGGCTTGTAACGAAGGAAAAACTTACGAACTAAAGCTCTGACCATCTCAAAATCGCCCTCTAATATCATCTCGCGCCATATTTGTCCCAAGACGCCGTTAAAAGTGTCCTCTCCTCTGGTATGACAGTCTGCGCTGGGATTGCAGGGCGAATGGGGCGAGAGGTCGTAAAACCGCCTCGAAGAAGGCTTGGAGAGTGTTTCGTATGCGAAAGAAAGCTTCTGAAAGGCTGACGTCGCTGCGGGGTAGGTTGGGAATTTACTGATCGCCGGGATATCAGTTAAGAATGAGTTCAATAGAATTTCGGTCCATAAGACAGCGTCAAGGTATAATCACGCTCGTCAATTACATCTGAGCGTTTACAGAGTGTGCCCAATTCCTCGGTTGGTTTTATATGTGACCGATTCAATCCGTGACTGTCGCTTTAACAGAAAGAGGCCATGATAAATGCACCTCAATTGAGACGACTGGCGTCAGCGCCTATCGCTACATTTGAGGGCCATCTCGACTACCAATTGCAAAGTATGGATTTTGGTAGGTCAGGATTAGGAGGCAGCTTGGACTGCCAAAAAAGCGTAACGGATGAGATTCAGAAGAATCAGAGATTCTTTGTGCCTCTTCCCGGCCCTGCTTTCACGCAGTGGATACAAACGCCTGCAGGACAGAGAATCTACCGCAAGGATCATAACCCATCCGATATCGTCTTTAGCATCCTTCAGCTTCCTGAAGCAGGTGTTGGACAGACAAAAGGTTGATACCTGAGCACACCAGGAACAGTAATATCATCGTGTGTATCAACACGGTAGCACAGAGTCCATGACCATTTCCCTTGGGAAACAGCTGCTTTCTTCTTGTTCATTGACATTACACTGGAAACCATGAAGCGGTGCTTGCATTGATCACAAAGAAGCGCGCGATAATCCGTTTCGTCACCCACCCTTCGCTTGGGCCAATCAAGCTTCGTCTCCAATGAATCGTACAAAGGAACGGGCAATGTTGTCACAATATCATGTGAAATGACATGGAGAGAACGTGGGAACAAACGCAGGACCAGGTTGTTGTTCTCCAGCCACTAATGCATGGCGCTGCTGCAACAAAGCCCTTCACTCCATTTCCTCTCAATATGTGCCAGTGCCACCGTTCTTCTCTTCAATGGTGACCTCGATGCCCATGTTTACATACATATCTCCTTGCAAATACCATCCAATAAAGACAAATGCGAGGCAGACAACTTACTCTGGATGGACGATTCTACACCTTCGAATATACGCTCTTCTAATCTCCTCACCCTTCGCATCTCTCCTCACCCCCAAGACATTATACAAGTCTGCCTCTAGCAGTATCTCATCGACCAATGCCTTCGCCTGTTCTGTCGGCTTGGCTGTTGATCTGGACGACGACGCAGAAATCGGCTGTGCGTCAGGCGATAAATACTGGGATTGCATGGCGAGTGAGGCGAGAGGTCGTAAAACCGCCTCGAGGAAGGCTTGGAGAGTGTTTCGTATGCGAAAGAAAGCTTCTGAAAGGCTGACGTCGCTGCGGGGTAGGTTGGGAATTTACTGATCGCCGGGATGTCAGTTAAGAATGAGTTCAATAGAATTTCGGTCCATAAGACAGCACCAGGGTATAATCACGGTCGTCAATTACATCTGAGCGTTTACAGAGTGTGGCCAACTCCTCGGTTGGTTTGAAATGTGACCGATTCAACCTGTGACTGTCGCTTTAACTGAAAGAGGCCATGATAAACCCACCTCAATTGAGACGACTAGCGTCAGCGCCTATCGCTACATTTGAGGGCCAGGCCATCTCGACTACCAATTGCAAAGTATTGGATTTTGGTAGGTCAGGATTAGGAGGCAGCCTGCCAAAAGAACGTGACGGACAAGATTCGGAAGAATCAGATATTCGTCGCGCCCCTTCCTGCTTTCACGCAGTGGACATAAGCGCCTGCAGGACAGAGAATCTACCGCAAAGATCATAACCCATGTGAGATTGTCTTCAACATCCTTTGGCTTCCTGAGACAGGTGTTGGACAGAAAAATGTTGATACCAAAGCACACCAGGAACAGTAAAATCATCGTGTGCTATCAACACATTAGCACAAAATCCATCGCCATTCCCTTGGGAAACAGCTGTTTTCTTCTTGTTCGTTGACATTAGACTGGGAACCATGAAGCGGTGCTTGCATAGATCACAAAGAAGCGCGATAATCCGTTTCTTCACCCACCCTTCGCTTGGGCCAATCAAGCTTCGTCTCCAATGAATCGTACAAAGGAATGTGCAATGTCGTCACAATACCATGTGAAATGACATGGAGAGAACGCGGGAACGAGCCCACCAGGAACAGGGTGATGACCTTCTTGTGCTCCAGCCACTGATCACTGATCATGGCGTTGCTGCCACAAAGCCCTTGACTCCATTTCCTCTCAATATGTGCCAGTGCCACCCTTCTTCTCTTCAAGGGTGACCTCGATGCCCACGTTTACATACATATCTCCTTGCAAATACCATCCAATAAAGACAAATGGGAGCGAGACGACTTACTCTGGATGGACGATTCTACACCTTCGAATATACGCTCTTCTAATCTCCTCACTCTTCGCATCTCTCTTCACCCCCAAGACATTATACAAGTCTGCCTCTCGCAGTATCTCATCGACCAATGCCTTCGCCTGTTCTGTCGGCTTGGCTGTTGATCTGGACGACGACGCAGAAATCGGCTGTGCGTCAGGCGATAAATGCACCTGAGAATTCCTTCAGTCGAATGGCTTGTAACGAAGGAAAAACTTACGAACTAAAGCTCTGACCATCTCAAAATCGCCCTCTAATATCATCTCGCGCCATATTTGTCCCAAGACGCCGTTAAAAGTGTCCTCTCCTCTGGTATGATATTCTGCGCTGGGATTGCATGGCGAATGAGGCGAGAGGTCGTAAAACCGCCTCGAGGAAGGCTTGGAGAGTGTTTCGTATGCGAAAGAAAGCTTCTGAAAGGCTGACGTCGCTGCGGGGTAGGTTGGGAATTTACTGGTCGCCGGGATATCAGTTAAGAATGAGTTCAATAGAATTTCGGTCCATAAGACAGCGTCAAGGTATAATCACGGTCGTCAACTATATTTGAGCGTTTACAGAGTGTGGCCAATTCCTCGGTTGGTTTACATGAGACCGTTTCAACTTGTGACAGTCGCTTTAACTGAAAGAGGCCATGATAAACGCACCTCAATTGAGACGACTGGCGTCAGCGCCTATCGCTACATTTGAGGGCCATCTCGACTACCAATTGCAAAGTACTGGATTTTGGTAGGTCAGGATTAGAAGGCAGCTAGCTAAAGAACGTAACGGACAAGATTCGGAAGAATCAGATATTCGTCGCGCCCCTTCCTGCTTTCACGCAGTGGACATAAGCGCCTGCAGGACAGAGAATCTACCGCAAAGATCATAACCCATGTAAGATTGTCTTCAACATCCTTTAGCTTCCTGAGACAGGTGTTGGACAGAAAAATATTGATACGAAAGCACACAGGAACAGTAATCATGTGCTATCAACATGGTAGCATAGAGCGCATAGCCGTTTCCCTTGGGAAAAAGCTGTTCGCTTCTTGTTCGTTTGACATTGGACTGGGAACCGGGAAGCGGTGCTTGCATAGATCACAAAGAAGTCCGCGATAATCCCTTTCTTCACCCACCCTTCGCTTGGGCCAATCAAGCTTCGTCTCCAATGAATCGTACAAAGGGACGTGCAATGTAGTTACAATACCATGTGAAATGACATGGAGAGAACGCGGGAACGAGCCCACCAGGAACAGGGTGATGACTTTCTTGTGCTCCAGCCACTGATCACTGATGCATGGCGTTGCTGCCACCAAGCCCCTCGCTCCATTTCCTCTCAATATGTGCCAGTGCCACCCTTCTTCTCTTCAACAGTGACCTCGATGCCCATGTTTACATACATATCTCCTTGCAAATACCATCCAATAAAGACAAATGTGAGCGAGACAACTTACTCTGGATGGACGATTCTACACCTTCGAATATACGCTCTTCTAATCTCCTCACTCTTCGCATCTCTCTTCACCCCCAAGACATTATACAAGTCTGCCTCTCGCAGTATCTCATCGACCAATGCCTTCGCCTGTTCTGTCGGCTTGGCTGTTGATCTGGACGACGACGCAGAAATCGGCTGTGCGTCAGGCGATAAAGATGTGGAGGCTGGGGGAGAACGGAAGAAGGGGAAGGGGAGGGGCATGGGTATGGCGAGGGAAAGAAGGTCGTTGCGTCGTTGCCCTGTTTCAACTGGTCGCAGCTTCTGATGCTTTGCTTGCTTCTGCTTGTGCACATGTGAAATGAGAAATGCGGCACGTGCCGTGGGACGTGATCGACCTTAAAGAGTAAATTTGAATGCGAAGCTACGAAGTTACTTATTGTGGGAATATTTTTGGGTGAAGGTGAGATCCATTCCTCTGAATTTGTGATAAATGGAGTTGTGCAATGAGACGGTCGAGGCAGTCCTCGCGCGCTCCTTGGTGTAGCAATGTTCTTACTACCACAGCTGATTTAAAACATGTTGAGACATATGTGAACTCACTATATTCTTATATTGAGATTAAAGAAGAAAATAAAATGGAGTATGAACGAAAGCTAAGACGAGTAGGCTGTCGTATCGTTCTTATATGATGGCCTGATATAATGTTGTTACTTTTTGATATAAATTCCTTGTTTTCTACTCAACTTGCGTACGCTTCTGCTCCAAATAAGTACAGGAACGCGCAACAGGAACTGTACTACGATAAGAGTGCATGCAGTTTAAGGTTTAGTCGGCGCTGATGCGCTGATGTTGAAGTTCATGGGTACAGCATAAAATGACTTGGGATATAATCGATGAAGCGAAACAAGAGCTTCATGAGCTCATCGAAAATTGGGTCATCAAGTTCATGTCTCGGGTCGAATTCAATAACTCAGACGACGAAATCAAACTGTCGAAGTTTATTGCTTCGGTGTTTGACCACCTGAGCTGCCGCTCCTCAAATTCGTTTGGATTCACGCTCAATGCATCTCGGTATGGCATCGTGATCAAGATGTATTGCTTACTAGACTCACTATGGCTTGACAGCATCCTGCAGGATTTAAAGCTAGGACAATCCAATAGGCTTCACGTACAAGCTTTACGGGAGAAACATACCGCGTCTGTGGGGAATTATGGAGAAGAGTGGATTGGTGTTGGAAGACGACAAAAATTGTTGACCTTGTCTTCATTGCCACCTGAAATTCTGCTTGAAATCTTCTCCAATCTTCGATTCACCTACACTCGGATGGAAATATCTTCTCTATTGACCCTATCTAGGTACCTGTTCCCAATTGTACGTCCTCCTTCCCTCAACTTTAAACTAACTCCCATTGCAGGTCCAGATAGCGCTAGATATGTGCACAAGCGCATTTGACGCGCGCAAGGCCTACCGCTGGTTATCTCACAGTCGGGCACAACATTTATCTTCAGTGCGAGATAACCTGAAGTCCATACGCTTTCGCAGTTACTGCCATCACGGGTCTGGTTCCGGCATCATAGAGACTTTTTATTTCGGGCACGTTCTCCTCTTTTGCCCAAATGTTGAAAATGTTGAGCTCACAACCCATGATGTTCCGTTTTGGACGTGCTCGCTGGTGAAACAAGGTCTTTTGGCGGCGAGGAATCTCCGCAGTTTTGCTTTGACATCTTATTCTATCGGGTGGGATTCCGCTGAGGCATTATTCAATAGTCTTGAATGGACACAGGCGCTCTCTAGTCTCAGCTTAGACATAAGGAGCCGGAAAATCAACACAGTGACGGCATTATTGGCGAGCGAAGTGTCACTCTCATGGCTGTTAAAACTTCGAAACCTGCGGTTTCTTTATATCGTCCATAATTGGGACTTCGCTTTGAATTTCTTGAAACTGCTCGAGCGAATTCCTGATCTAAACTTGTCATCTCTTGCCCTTGGGATTCCTTACAACTCGAAGCCTGGACCTGATATCATCAAGATGTTACTTTCACGATGCCAGCACCTGGAGACTTTCGAACTACGTTCTTCAGGCAGCTTTGGCCATATCGAGGATACATTGAGCATCGTTTTGTCAATGTCAACAAGTTTCAACTTGCGACGATTGGATCTACCTAGCTTCCACCTCCCTGAATTCTTTCCACCCACTCTTGAAGAGTTTCATTTCGCAGCCGACAGGATGACGATGGAAAGATGTCAGAAAACTGCTTATCAGCCAATCAAGAATACTATCGGCCAGTTGATGGATCTCATCGAACGTCAAAGAAGCAGAAAACTTCGAATCATCCGGCTGAAACGGTCTGACCTGTGGACGTGTGCCGGTTTCAATGAGGCTTTTAGCAGCATGGCCGACACTCAGTTGAAAGAAATGTGTTTCGCACTTGGGATTAGTTTGACCTGTCTTTGACTTGAGGAAGGAGCAAGACACTTGAGCGCTTAACGCTTTCGAAGTTGCTAGACTTGCGACTTGAGGGCAGGCATGTATTTCATCTGCTGGTTAAAAGTGAAGTAATAAGTGAATCAGTGATTTCCGTTATAGAAGGAGCCACCATGTGAGCCCACCTTTTTGGACCAAAAGCATTCCGCGACATTCGTCCCCTCTTCCCACCACACCTTATCGATTTCCTTATATAGGATGGAAACTCTCTGGCCGAGTGGGGCAGGCGTTGATATATGCATGGAATGTCAGACTGTATGGGCTTGTCCATCTTTTCAGTCTTATCCCCGTTCTATACAAAATACAGGTCTGTTAAACGGAAGTTAGAGGTAGTGTCCCTTTACATGTTAAGTCACATCTGAGTCTAACTTTGCTTAAACAACTATATTTTAATCTCGAGAAAAAGGTAAAAGGCATAATAAACTTATATGCGCTCTTATGGTGCACTTACTACCAGAATCACAATGAGATCATGGTGCCACAACATGTTCATGACTCGCGACTTCACTCACTCGGAGGACGACAGTTTTGTCCAAAAGTTTAACAGCATGGCCGACATACAGTTGAGAGGAATGTGTTTGGAATCTGGGATTAGTTTGACGATGGTTTAATTTAGTTCCTTATACTGACGGAGACCTAGCAGCTGTGGAAGCGCAACGTTTCATCCCTTGGCAAAGGCTACTTTTTCTGGAAGCCGAAAGGTTAAGCAATACATCTCCTACTTACTCTGTTAGAAGTCTCTCTTATGCCAAGCCTTAAAAGTGAGCTCACCTTTCTCGGTGCAACTTTTCGAACCCAAAAGCATTCAGTGACGCCTAAATCCCCTCTTTCGCACCTCATCGCCTCACATGCTCTTCCTTCAATGTCTGCTTTTATCTCTTCGTCTCCCTCGCAGCGCGTAAAACAATAAACATGAACGAGCGGCATCCCCTTCTCCTCATAGAGCTGCTTCCACGCCGCTTCTTCGAGGGCGGGCACGAGCAGACCCCGGAATGCGTCAAGAAATTCCAAAGCGGTTGACGGGAGATTGAGTATGTAGTTGGAGACGTGCCGTGGCGGTGGCGGAGGAGCAGCAATAAACTCTGGCTTGCCTTTCTTGGGCTGAGGTGGAGGAGGAGTGGGGAAAGGGTCCCGCCAGACGTTTTGAACGGATTGACGAATGAACTCTCGCCCATCAAGGTTAAAACAGCGAGCAAAATTTTGCACCTGGGGACGTATTAGAGAATGAACTTCCATCTTTCTCATCAAGTTCAGAAGGAGCGACCCACTTTATTCATTTTAGCGTTCTCAGCGCAAGCCTCGTATGAGTGGAAATTCAAGTCGTTAGCAAGCACGAATTTTCCTGTGCATGACCGTCAATATCTGTTTAAGGAATTTAGAGGTTTCAACAAGGAGCAATCGTACCTGTTTTGGCAGCGGGAATGGCAAAAGGTCCGACTCCAGCCATGACATCAGCGACTACTTCCTCACCTGTCGCCTTCTTCCATTCCTCTTGCACCTTTGGGAATCCTGCCTGGAGCTTCTTCACATTGGATGTGAGTTGATGTGCGTTTGCTGGAGAGAGGTAAAGCATGAGGAGACGTAGGTGTTCGGTGTGCAGGCGCGTGTTGAAGTACACTTTCGAAAAATCGAAGGAAAGAACAGTGGTGTTGTAGTTCTTGCTTCACTTTGTAAGTACTGGGCAGATGGGCCGAGAAGACGAACTAGAGTGACAGAAAATTCAGATGGTGTTGTACGCGCAGGTCCTTTCCTTGCTAACACCTCCATGTCGAAAAACCTGAACTGATGTTCGATCTCCCCGATCTTGTTCACTACTATTCGTGCGTACGGTGCATGCTGTATACGCAGGTCTTGTAAGCACACCGAAAAGAAAGAAGCGCCAAATAACACACGTCAAGGATTATTTGACCGATAAGATAACGATACGGTAAATATTGCTCTCGTAGGTTCAAATGTACTAGGTCGCCGTCATTAATCAAAGCTTTGAGTGGCTACGTCTGCTCACCTATGTCCCCCACTATCGTGAAACTGGCGGGGGTTTCGCTCAGCAGCTCTTCAGGAAGAAGAGCTTGAAGAATCTGTTCTTTCTCCTCATCCCGTCAGTTTCCTAGTATGCGAAGCTGGACCCAGAGCGCACCGGATTGCCAATGGTCGTATCCAAGCTCAATCTCTGTTGGAACAAAATGAACCCCATCTGGCAGTTCTTGATCATTGATCGCAGGTTGAGGGACCCTATCCTCCGTGGTAGAAGGAGAAGAGGTCTCAATAGGTGAGGCAAGGTATTGGGTGCGGAGAAGCCGCTTTGTGTCATCTGTAGGATCTGCATAGATAACTTGTGTAGAGGGTATAGATAAAAGCATTTTTCTAGCCATTTTTCAAAATACGTCCGTCAGAATCTCAATGTGAATACAGGCCGTTGCTCCAGAATCTGTCTCCACTTTCCTGTACTCTTTGCATCCACCTTCAGGCTCCATACTTTCGCGCGTTGCGTAAAAGTGTCCTTCCATCCTTCACATATCCGTGGAGAAACATCTGATGAGGGTGATAGAGAGCCTGATCGATCAATTCTTCGTCGTCAAATCTTGCAGAATGGGAAAGAAAAAGGCGAACCGGGAACATAAAGAGGGGGATCGCTTTGCAGCAACGGTAAACGCTTTGGTATGGCTGGCGGGACGCGTCCAAACCACTCCGGGAGCTGTAAGGGAGAGCTCATGATGCTCCGCCAAAGGATGTTGGTCGTCTTCATGAGTCATGTCATTTTCAAGAATGCGATTAAAATGAAAGCTAAGCAGAATCGAACGCTGTTCTTGCACCGAAATGTTTATAAAGCACAGTCACAAAGTTTGTAATGTCTCGCGGCAGCTTCGCTCTTCTATAGAACTCTTTCTTCGCCTTTTACTAAGGAAGACCTGGAGCGTGGAGCATCAAAGTCGCTGTAGAAATCTCTCTCAGCCCGCAAGGGTAATGCTTCTTATTTTTGGTGCATAAAATCATCATGTTCTGCTCTGACATTCTCCTCTCTTTCATCACGTCTTCCTCTTTTACAGTAAAAGTATGAGGTCATCTATTGCGTATTTCTCTGTAGCTCGAACCGAAAGCAGTTATACACAAATACAAGTTGTTGCACAGTCTGCACCATCAGATTCCTCTGTTCCCTCAGCAGGTCAACTGTCACAACGACGGGATCCGTGCTCATCTGATTCCTGATGTCTGCATTCGCCTTTCTCTCCCACCTTCCAATACCTCGTGGCTTATCGTCGTCGCCGTTCAATTCTTCCCAGATGGCTTGTAGTCCCTCGGTCTGGGTTAAAGCTGATGGTTGCGATGGTTGTATCCGTGGTGGATCGGGGGAAGAGAGAATGGAGAGGTTGTGCAGCAGCGTGGATATAGCGATAAGAGTGCCGGTACGGCCAACACCAGCAGAGCAGTGGATAACGATGGGAGGAGGCGGGTTATGAGCGTCGTTGACTGACAGCACTGTCTTGATGAAATTCAGCAGCGACTCCTCGCTATCAGGCACGGAATGGTCCCTCCAATCGAGAAACTCGAAATGGTCGATCTCCGTTGTCCTCTCCTCAGATTCCTGGCTCGAGCGCAAGCTCACCCTCAGCTTGCTTCGAATGAGACACCGCTCCGAGTCCCGCTTCACATCTTGTAGCTGCACCACAATCTTTCTGGTCGAATTCTCCACATCTTCATCAATAGACAATGTCTCCGATTCAAAAGGGACGTAACGTTCACATTTAACCCTCCCGCCTTCCTGCAGTCCAGTGAGCTGAACAATCGCTTTGGGAGGACCGGAAGCCTCGAAGAAGAGGAGGTAGAACTCGAAAAGGGTGTTTCGCAACGGTCCCTGGGTCGCAATCCAGGGATACGGAGCGGGACTGGTTGGGAAGAGAGAAGGTTCGAAGACGTATGATGCGTTCACGTAGGCTGAAGGTGGAGGGAGGATCACATTCGTCGGCTTGTAAGCTCGGATGTCTGCGTATCTGTGAGATTGGTCATCACAAGCTCAATCTTACTCCGTGGATAGGCCGGGCGGTCAAAATGGCAATGTGCAGGCATTCCAGCCTGGAGTATTCGCTATAAGTAGAGATATTCGACTACTCCTTTTGAAATGAGATCGTGAAACGAGAATAATCAAATAATCGGAAAGTGAGAACGAAAGGATGCTTTTGCTCGATCATCCGCAACTCCCCCCCACAAACCTAGTTCTCGTTTGTTGGTCCCACTTTGTGAATTGCGAACAGTGCTCCTCCCCAAGGGAACACAGAGAAAGATATTCTATCGGCCCATCATTTGCCTGCGAGCCCCCCTCTACATCATTCCGTTTCTCAAGGCAGACTGAAGGAGAAAGAATGTTTGGTTGATGGAAGCATACAGCCATTATGGGTAGTATATACCATTTTTTGTGGATGAGTGATCCTCAATAGCTAGCTGTCTTCAGCGCTTGGACTAGCATAATAACGGTTCGACCTCAATACATTTTGGGTAGTTGAGATCGCACTCTTATGGAAATCTCTCTTCAGACACCTCTTCCCTTCCGTCTCTCCTCTATCAATCAAATAAACGCACCTGTTTCTCCTACCACCTCTCTCTTCCTCGGGCACAAAGTATCGGCCCGCTTGGCGATTAACCAGTGTTCCTCTTTCAGCTTCCCTCGACTGCAAATACTTCCAAGCTGCATTGACATATTCAGTTGAAGGATTCCATGTGTCCCTTACTCCTGCTCCAGAGTTTGCGTGCGATTTGAGGTTGGAGGAGGCAGCACGGTGAAAGGCGGAGAGAAGCTGCGCCATGTTCAGGAGAGAATTGGCCAATGCAACAGAAGGTCGATAAATAAGATGGCTTTAATCTTGAACGTCCACCACTGAGCAATAGAAGTGACAGTGCCGTGGTCGATCGATTCGATCGGGAAGTTCAAGTCAAATACTGTCAACGAGACCTACTCATCTACTTTCCTCAGAGGCTTGTCATATCTGGGCTGACGTCTCGACAGTAACTAGGGTGATCCAGCATGAGCAATGTTTCATTTTGAGATGACCATATTCGGTGCACACTCTTGAGTACCGAGTTAAGAGTCAATTCATTGGTATCACGTTGGTGGACCTTGGTGAGTTGGTATATATTAAGAAAGAGCACAAAGGAGGATGGACGCTCCCACCTTGCTTAGGGATATCAAAGCTCTCGACCTGCATTTAGATGTCTGCGTTGATTTTGGTTCATAGAAGAACTTGCCCAAGCCGACAAATCAGGACGGGTTCTAGAGCATCAAGGGACTGTTTGGCTGACATGCTGGAACATCAAAGTTATGATATTCTCCACTGCCAGTAGCTTCAACCCTTATTGTACCACGACGGTCAGGAATGTTTGATCTGTTTGCAATAGATATGAACTCAGAGAATAGAACGCGATCAGAAAGGTTGCTGGCTGGAAACGGCGGACATGATCGGCGTCATCTGCCCAGGCAAAAATGTGATTCTCCAATGGACCACCGTCTCCATTTCTCTTTCCTCGATTAATGCCGTAATCAGGAGCCTGTCAGATTGACGGCTGCTATGTCTAACCTATCGATCAGTTGATACGTGCGGAGAGAGCTGAGCTTCTTTGTCGAAGTTCAACCCTTTGCGTCTCTCCCGTCTGCCTGGTGATCGATATGCCATTTTAAGGCAAGATAAATGGCTGGGTGAGAGGTAGTTGGAGGGCGCGAAAGGACCCTTTCTTTACGCTAACGAAATGGTGAAACCAGACCCTTCTCCAAGTCCTGGCGGCAAGTTTCTTTCTTGTTCATGTTCGAAGGACCTAACATGAACATGAATATAAGTAGCAGAAACTCCACTTGAAGAGTTGTCATCGAAAGCTCACAAGGCTGTAAACGAGCTCTCGACCAATTTTCAGAAGCGGCTCTCTCAACGTGACAATGCCATCCAAGTTCTGCGCAAGCGAAATTCCCTTTTGGCACGTCAGCTCGAAGAATCGCAGCAATACGGTGAGAACCTTGAGAAGAAGCTGAGCGACTCGATGCATCCAGTTGTGGTGCTCAAGCGAGCGATCGAGGAGAAGGATCGTGGGGTGGAGAATGTGATGAGGAGTTTGTTTCAGATTAGAGGCGTTCTCTCCATCATTGACGATCAATGTATGTTCTCTCCTCTTCTACGCCTTTCAAAACTTGAAAGAAATAACTCGAGTCGAAAATCCAGTGAGAGCTCGCGAAGCTCGAATCAAAGAGCTCGAAGAAAAGCTTTCTAGAGTACAGGATCGGGCTGAAAAGGATTGCGAAGAACGAGAAAAACACTTTAAGGCGTTAGAGAAGAAGTTCAGTGCCTTCATGAAGTCCATCAAGGAGAACCTTGGGCGAATCAAAGACCATACGGATAATTTGGACAAAACACTTGAAGGTGGAAAGGGAAAGGTAGGGATCAACGGGTTGTAATTGATTTCGCCTCGATTTAGAGTCGATCCCGGGTTATATACCTTTGCGAAAGATTGTTGTCGTATTTTTCAAGTTGCAATGTTGCTTGTAACCTCAGGATCCTTTTTTTCTTTCTCTTCCTCAGTGAAATCCCAGTTTACTTTTTATTGGGGCCGTCGAGCCAAGACAAGCGTCATCATACTTCTGAGCTTGGGAAGCAGACGAATGAAAGGCAGAGAACGACCAAACCTCATACTGAGCGCTGAGCCTGAAGTGAACGCTACCCAACAGCGGAGCGAAAAGTCATATTTCTTTAGAGGTTACAGTTGTTATGATATTCGTGGATTTCATTAAGACTGCTAATGCAAAGCTAGAGGACAAAGAAGAGATCTGTTTTAATGGACGTTAAATGTAAATACCACAATTAACCACATCCAATCATCTACATCTGAGTTCCACTGTATACCACATTTATTCTCGGTCGAGGATAAGATGTTTGGCCTCCTGAAGAACGCTTCCATTTCCAGTCCGCGAAAGGGCGGAAAGCATCCAATTTAAAGGCTTGTGACAATACTCTGTCAATGAGTCGTTAGTGACATGATCTTGACAAGAAAAGGGCCATACCATTGTACGACACAAAGCGGTATGAACCTCGAAGATCAGCAGTGATTTTGCTCACCACTTCAATTGTCATGACACCAGTATTCGCGTCTCATGGAACTAGCGGTGAGCTCTTGGAATGACAATGATGATTGCCGCGACCAAATAAGTTCCCTGTTACATCGGCTTCAAAATGAGGGTCGTGATCAGACAGAAAATACGCACGGCGCTAACTATCCATGGCGCCCAAGGGGCCTTGACCAACGTGAGCGCGTATATGGTGCCAAAGATGGTAGGCGATAGAGATAGGCAAAGAGTTTCCACCATAGCGAGACCGCTGAGAAGCTTATCGGGCAACTCAACGAGGTTGGTGACATAACTATGCGAACCTGTTCAGCTGACAGTGCATAAAAGGTAAGCAAGCACACACCTCTTCAACGCAGCCGAACCACCGCCAGAAAGAGCTACGAGAGCAAGTGCGATTAGGAGACCTGGCCAATTAAGAAGGCACCCGAAGATGATATAACCAGCGGCATGAATGATCCAGGAGACAGAAGCAAGGAAGCGGTCGAATTCATTAGCCTTTGGTTGGTGCTGCACTGGCGCGCCAGATTCCAGGATAACTTCATCTGAGCTTGCTGACCCGTCTTCAACCTCTCCAATAAGCAGAGGCGTGGTTTCCGTGGCTGTATTCTGAAGGATGGGGGACGCCGCTTTGCGTTCAAACAACTTGCGACCATACTTGCTGATCAGAGGGAAGACAAATAGCAGGAAGGAACCCTGTGTAACCAGTATCAACAAGGCTGGAAACAAAGAGAGATGGGGCGATGGCTTACTGAAAGGACAAGAGTGTAACTCATGACCCATCCTGTCTCTTTGGAATCGAGTTTCATGCGACCCTGATACATAGTTTCTCGTCAATCGCTATGTATCGTAGCAAGGGGTGACTTACGGTAATGGTCAACAGGATCATGTTTGTCGTGAAGCCACTACTGAGAAGCGAAACTCCATAAGCCAAGGTTCCGGCGAAGACGCGATAATCAGTTCTGATGAGTCCAGTCCGCTCATCCTCAATGGTCTGGGGCAACAGACTCTTGAGGTTTTGAGTGATATCCAATGCCTTGAGCTTCTGCTTCGTGACGGTATGCGTGGATTTGGCGTCATCGTCAGCTCTGTTTTCGGGATACAGAGATGCCATCGCCGCTCGACGTTCCACGGTAAGCGATTCGGGAAGTAGGAAGATACCAAGAACAAGGAGCACAAGTATTCCGAAGAAAGAGATCCAGAAAGGCGTCTTCATTTTCCTGTCCACACAATTACAATTCGAACTTGTGGTATCAAAAATTACAACACGTACCCAGTAAGTGAGCTGGACCATCCACCTAGAGTAGAGCTGACAGCAGCGCCGAACATCAAAAGACCTCTGTCGAAGGCGAAAAAGATAGCCCTAGAAGAAGGCTCGACAGTATCGATGATGTAGTTCGAAATGGAGAGCATGAACAGGAAGTCGCCAAAGATGCCACTGAGGAACAAGCCAAAGACGAGGAATCCGAATCCGACCTTGCCGTACATCCAAACTGCACTCTTCATCAGCTTCTTCGGTCCTTAAGTGGCGGAGATGGATAATAAGCCTACTTGCTGCAATAACAGATGCGTTTGACACGAGAGCCGAGCACAACACAAGCAGGATGACCCTTTTTCTCCCTGCTACCAGGTCAGCCTCACAGACTCTGACTTGCTTTCAAAGCGACACTTACCCCATTGAGCAACAAGATGCGAAAAGAAGGAGATAGACAACAAGCTGCATATCATCGCCAAGGTGGAGAGGACGGAGACCAGTGTCCCGGTCAGTTTCTCAACTTCAGTAGCATGGCAAATAGCGGGCTTTCCATCAATTGAAACAAATCAGCAATTTGTTGTTGATTAGAAACAAAACAAATCACTCACAACAGTATTTCCTGGATCATGACTAATCGGCGTGTGAATGTCGAACTCGGCTTCAAAGATTGCCTCGGCTTCAGTCGAAGGATGGGTATGATAATAATACCTGCACGCGAAAAGTCTGTACAAAGTGGGCTGAACTGGCAGGGGAAGCGCAGAGAGCGAGCTGTAGACGAAAGATACGAAAAGTGCATGATATGGAGTAGGAGTAGACACAAGGTCTCGAAATGCGTTCAGCATGGAACGGCTTTTCAGGTCGGGGCTCGTCATGGTTGGGATTCCAAATTTCTGCTGCTGGATTGGGTGAGGGAAAGCAGCAGCAACTGCAGGCCTCTTTATGGGACGGAGCTCATTTCCAACTTCACGCGTTCGGTTGAGCAAAGGATAAGAGTCATGCTCCACCTTCCCGTGATAGGCATTGCATTTTGAATGTCTTTTTCTGTCAAACGTCACAACTAACACGGTTCTCCGTCCCACATACGTAGCACATTTCCTTTCAGGCAGAGTTGCCTGCCTTGGCTTCGGTTTCGTGGTGAGGTGGAAAGTGCAGACGCCTTGGGAAGAGGTCGGAAAGCGGCAAGTGTTGTGCGAAAGTTATCGCAGGATAAAGCTGATCAACAAGCCAGCCGATAATGTGCCTTTCCATTTCCATTATGGGACTGAGCTGCAGAAACTTGCGATACGACATTGGGGAGTTTCAGGAACCTGTCGCGCAAATGTGCAAATAGTGACCGAACACAACTTGAACGAACACTTCGACTCGGCTGATAACAAAGTTCCTGACTGCTTATCCGCAAAGCCGAATTTGTAACAAACTGTCGTTCTCCTTTTCGCGAACACAAGATCGGTGTCAACAAATCAAACTTCTTCAACATGGCACTCGTTATATCGGATAATCCGACAGGTAAACTAGGCACGGATGGTTCCTGCTTGCATGCTAGCGTGTGGCAGCAGTATATGGCTAACGTGTAGCCTGCCTCAAACTTGAGAACAGGAGACGCACATTTGTCATCGTAGGTCGGGTTCTCGCGGCAAAAGTTGTCCGTTGCATCGCTTAGGCATATACACCATTACTTCTCGATGCCCGTCAGGTACCTAGTTGTTTGGAGCATGAAACGGTGGTTCCTTGCGAGATAAACACGATTCAAACATGTAAATTCCTTGATTGTTCTACTCCGTGGAGAGTAATGCATGTTGGGTGCGAGTTAAATTGCGAGTCAAAGTCAGCCATAGTAGGCGGATTCTAAAGTCTTTAGAAGCAGTCAACGAAGCGCTGGAGACGGTTCGTTCCCAGGCCGCAATACCCAAACGTTAGACTAAGAGTACAAAGGTATGACGCTGTACAGCTCATCTCGTCGCACTAGTATAAATCTGGAGCTCTACTTCAGTCTTTCGTCTCCTTGCTGCAGTAGCGAAGCTTCCCACAATCGTTCACCCAACATGTTGTTTCAAAGACCATCCTTTCTATAACATTCGCTCACATGTTTGACTGGAAGAAGATATCATTCTTCTTGACTGAACCAATCTTCGAAAACACCAGATCCTCTATGCTGGCGTTCTAACTCCATGAAAAGACAAACACCAGGAAGGAACGCACCCAAAACTCCCTGAGTTCAATTTAGTTAGCACGCTCCGCACTCTCTCGAGTTGTCCATAAATGGCCTGTTACCCCTTGTCCCTTAAAACTTCATGGTGCTCATCCTCGTTGTTTCACTGATCGTTTGACCTTTGACTCGTTCTTGTCGCGTCAGCGTACGCGATGCGCACGTCAAACGTCCGTATCACGTGTCTCCTCCAGCTGGAGTCCCAGCTGCTGCTTGTCTCCAGCTTTGCCTTTTACCTAGTCTTTACCTTTACCCCAGAGATTTTAGGAATTCGAAGATCTGAAATGGAAGACGACACTTACGAATCCGTCCTTTTCGTCGCACGAGAAACCTACGGTTGGCCTTGCTCCTAACTCTCCCTTTAGCCGCATTTAGCTCATCTAGCTCCCATATCTCTCTGGATAGTATACAGACTCCCTCCACGCACCTCCACCGCAGGGTACAAGGTCCGTTTTTGATCAACGAGCAATCAGGCATGAATAAGGAGTTGATGTTTCGATCGGACAGGCAGCAGAATGGGGCGATCTCAATGCTTTCCTCTGGTCTGGCCGTTTACGGATCCTAGAGAAATCCACGCTGTCTGCTTCATCTAGTCCTACCCTCACCATCCAATTGGAGGAAGCGACGAGCGGCGACGTGTTTGCGCAGTGTCCTTACGACGAGAAGAACTGGGAAGCGCAGGTGGAGCCTGTGCTGGATAGTTCACGGTACGTGTCTCTGCCTTGCGACTGGGTACTGTCGTGGAAAGGCTGTAGAGCTATTGATTGATTGATTCCTCGACGGATGGTGTGGACAGGTATTTCATTCTCAAGATAGTAGACAAAGATACGGGCAAACACGCCTTCATCGGAATGGGCTTCGCCGAGCGTGGAGAAGCCTTCGATTTCAACGTAGTCCTACAAGACTGGCGGAAGTGCGTCTCCTCATCTTCTCTTCCTCACTCGCACGAAATGAGCTGAATCGCTGCTCGACAGACGCGTCTCACTTCCTCCCACGGACGAAGCCTCCTCTTCCTCCTTACCCGCAGCTCCGTCCCGCGACTTTTCACTCAAGGAAGGCCAAACGATAACCGTCTCGATTGGTGGCAAAGGTGGCAAGAAGAGGGAGCGACCGCCTCCGGCTTCTACTACTGGTGGAGGGTTGTTGCCCCTCCTGCCGCCGCCGCCGAGCGCTCCTAAACGTGGTTGAAGAGTCGAATCTAGAAATGGTTTGGATTGATGGACCACTGTATTCGGGGCGGGTGAATGTATTTGTAGAAAAGCAGAATGGAGATGTATTAGGATACCGTGATATGCCGTTGTTTAGCACCCTCCCTTTGCGAGGATATCGTGGCGAACGAAACGATTTAGTTACAGTATTCAGAGGACGATACAAAAATTGTTTCTATCCACTCCGCCTCTCACCTCCACCCTCTTCCATCTCCCCTCTTCTCCCGTCTTCACGCCAAACACTGTGTTCCATCTCAACAACCAGTAGCTCAGCTTCCCTCCCTTACTCTCCTCCTGCTTCACAACCTCGTAGTTGCATGCTTCCACTATCCCTCGCATGCGAGAATGATCCATATACCGAGAGTTTGAGAGACAGGGAGTGGGGAGGACGAGATATAGTAGACGGTATGGAGAAGTGGGACGGAGGAAGGAATGAGCGCGTAAGAGCATTTTGGCTGCAGTTCACATCCAACATGGTTAGATGGTTAGATTAATCCTGACAAAAGGAAGAAGGCACATACAGCGATCGCTCAAGGAACCGACAAAATTTAGTACGAGGGAGAGAGAAACAATATCATATCCTCCTTCTGAGTCCTCCGAGACATCCAATGGAGGAGAAAACGTCAGAAAGTCAGCTTGCACCACTTCTGTAGAGTCCGGTGCAGGATGTAAATCGATATAGTCCGCCTTAATACCAAGCCGTCTCGCTTTGCGACCTTTATAGGACGTGCCGAGTATAGATCCAACGTCCAACACTCGTATCCCCATCCCCCTTTCCAATTCCACCTCGTGTGCCTGCTGTTGAGCAGTAAGATAGCGAATCAACCATCCATCCCCCTCCTCGCCCCGCCCACCCTTGGTGCTCGCCTCCTGATAAGCTTTCACGCCTCCTAACGCCTCTAATTCTCTCTTCAACTTGACCCTCTCACCAGGAGATAGAGAGGGAGAAGAAAGCTTCTTCAAGAGTGCATGGTAGGAAGAAATGAGGCGAGAATGTGCGGTAGAGCCATCAGAGCGAGTGACTTTGGGAAGTAACTTCGAGTTGGATTTAGACTTTGAATTGACGGTTGATGAAGTGCCCGACGAAGTAGAGGCGGAGGAGGACTTGAGAGAATCCAAGTACAGTTTCCGTCGAATCTTGCGCGGCAGCTTGCCATGACCAGCTTCGTGATGATCCTTTGAGGATTCGCCCTGAGAGGACGGCTGGAGTTTCCCTTTCCCTTTCTTTTTGAAGGCAGAGTCCGTGCGGCCCATTGAAACAAGATGAAGATACAGGAGTGAGAAATTATCTATCTAGGATAAGGTTTGCTGCGAGAGAACAAAAGACGTAAGGGATTTGACAGCCTACTTTGTCCTGCTGGTGATTCAGTTACAGCAAAATTGTTCAACAAAATGTTTGATCAATTTTACTCCGATTGCATGATCCTTTTTTATCAAACAAATACACACGCTACAAGTGTCACAGTAAATTTTAATTTTAAGCATTCCTTACTTCAATCTCATAAATCGTCCTCCCATCCCTATGTGTCCTGGTTCCCTTGGCACCTTTCACCTCTCTCTCCTCTCCAAACGGTAACACGACCCACAGCGTCTTCCACAACGTCTCAAACGCTCTCTCCTTCCAAGCTGCCTTCACCTCAACCGTCTCCTTCAACCCTCTATACTCCAACCTAATCCTCGAGACAGGACAAGGCCAAGTAGATTCTCCATCGTCCTCCGTCCACTCGTAACCATACCACTCTGTCTCCCCACTCGGCGGGAAGATCTCGACCCCTCTCCAATCATCCAACTCCACCAATCCCGCTTTGACCTCCACCGTGGTCCCGTCGTTCGTCTTCCGATCGAATTCGGAAGTAATGGTCGCACACGGTTTTCCAATCGGGAGCACCGTCCCGCTCCTCGCGAAGACAGCGATGTGTTCCAACGGCGTCGGCACCGTGATTCTCTGTCCGGCAGGGACGACATCGTACGGTGGGAAGAGCATGAAGTAGCTCTCTTCCTTCCCATCCTTAGATTTCGGGAGATACACTTCCCTTTTCGTCGTTCCCTCCTCAAATGCTCCCGCAACCAAAATCCTTCCTGTGCCCAACCAAAAGTCTGCTCCATCTACGACTGCATCGCTGAGCGCTTCGGGATCCTGTTGGAATGGAGGCCAGAAGAGGGGCGTTACGGGTGGAGAGGATAGGGCTGTGCTCTCGTGTGCGAGCGCGTAGAAGTACGGTATGAGTTCGTATCGACGTTGGATCACCGATCGGACGAGGGGTAGGATTTGGGGGTACATCCAGGGAGAGTTGACGGTCGCTTGCCCGGTGGGATCGTTTGCATTCGGCTTGTAGGAGTGGATCTGAAGTTATATTAGGCTGTTAGTCTGTGTGAGAGGGAAGGTGGAGATGCGTACAGAGAAGCGAGTCTGGTAAGCGTTGATTTGGCACCACCTCAAAAAGAGCTCGGGGGAAGGCAACGGTCCAGCCTGTCCACCAATACCATCAGCGTTCCATGCGTCTACAACAAAGGAAAAGAATCGAGAAGAAAAGTGAGAAAAGACATACGAATCCCCCAACATCTGACCCATAACTATGATACCCAGAAATGGACGCATTGATCGTCATGATAGTATTACCCTTGAGGGTCTTCCAATTCGAATAATTGTCTCCGCTCCACGTCGAACACACGTATTGCATCGTGTCCAAGCTCGCAGATCGAGTGAGGATGAAAGGTCTCCTTCCCTTGGAGTTGTCTAGCAAGGCTTGGTGGGACGCTGCGCCGAGGAGCTCGTTGAAAGCCATCCTTCCCACCCGTCCGACGGGGATGGGAGTGGAAGTGGAAGCTGTGGATCCATCTTCGTTTTTGGAGAGAGAGGGAAGGTCCCATGCCGCTTCGTACCTGTCGTCGTGGAGCGAGTACTCGTCGTTGTCGCTGCCGAATTCATGAGGTGAATTAGCCAAGCCTGATAAGGAAGGAAGGGAGGAAGACACACTTCCACAAACCGTCCACTCCCATCTGTATCAACTTCGACGCTCCCTCATACCACCACTTCCATCCCTCTCTCGAGCTCGTATCCGCCCAACTTCCCTTCAACGTCTCTCCAATGCCCGCCGCCCAAATCATCGTCTTAACCTGTTCCTTCGTCTCTGGATCCACAAAGAGTCCTTTTCCCTTAACTAGGCCATCATAGTCTGGATGATGAGAAATGAGGTACGGTTTAATGTTTGGCACGATCCTCAATCCTCTCTGATGGTATTTTGCACAAAATCCAGAGAAGTCGGGAAACCTCTCCTTGTTGAGAGTGAACACGTTCCTCGAATACCCAGCTTGGGTCTTCGTGACAGTATAACCAGAAGAGAGGTGCATGGAAGAACAGGGTATGTTATATTTCTCCAACTTGTCCAGGAACCCTTCCATCAATTCTTGAGCTGGCGGATCGTCAGACTCGGCTAGACCCATCGAGCTTGCGAGGTAACCAAGGGACCAGCGGGGAGGGAGCATGGGTTTGCCTACCAGTTTACTGAGGGTTGAAGGGATGGAATGTAGGGTCCAGAGAAGAAAAAGAGCTCCAAACCGCCGGTTTCGACGTCGAGGATCTTGAAAGTTCCCCACGGCTCATCGATAGTTTGTCCGAGGTCGAAACTGCTGTCTGATTTGGAAGAAGAGTAGATCGCACTCGCAATGCTAGTTTGGCGCGTGCGTGGGACGGTGAGGAGGAAGGGCGTGTGTTTGTAGAGTGGATCGGAGTGGTAGCTGTCGTACGAGGCGGCGTCGGTGGGACGGAGGGTGAAGGAGCGACCGTTCAGGTTTAATGGTGCTGTTACCTCGCCTAGGCCAAGGTAGAGGGAGGAACGGTCGAGGCGGGAGTAATGACGGATGCCGTGGGCGGTGAGGGAATAAGAACTATACAACCATTACCATCAATTTGATGATATGAAGGAAAGGAAGGGACGAACCGATTGGGAAGATCTTCATGCACTTTCACTCCGCTCTCTACATCCACAATACTCAGAACTGGCGCTCCTTTCCACTCCAACCTCGCCTCGATCTTTCCATCTTCGCTCTTCAGAACAGCAGAGGTTCGGAGATCTTGGTGGATGGGACGAGGGAGGAGGAAGAGAAGGGAGAGGGCTTGATGAGCTTGGGGAGGGGACGGTGGACGGGATGGAAGAGGCGGAGACGGAAGATTGGTCCTGTGGTGGTGTCAGAGGATGATGAATGCACCAGATCGAGGGAGAGCTGGTAGCCCTTGGGATTGGCGAGGTGGATGCCGTTGCCGGTGTCGCTGGCAAGGGAGAAGCCTTCGAGGAGGATTTCACGCATGATTAATGATTCTTCGAACTCTTAGACGTCTTCAGATGTTGAAGATGTTGAAGGTTTGAAAGAGGACGTGATGTTGGAATTGACGCGATATTTGAGTGTTGGAATCTCCCCACAGAAGAGTGAGGCAACACCCCCACTCCGACTTCCTGCTCCTTCAGCCATACCACCACCATCCTTTGCTTCCACTTAACTTCTTCCCTGCTTCAGCCTTCCCATCCCCCGCGGGCGGCGTCGGGGCACTCGCTCATCTCACCCGAATGGAGCTCCCCCACGCATTTGAGGCATTGAGTCATTCGCTGAAATGTGGTTGGAATGTGGATAATTACTACCTGCATCGGACAATTAATTATCCTCGAGATCACCATTCCGCTTCGCTTCCTGCCTCCCGCGCCTCTCCCGGCAGTCACCTCGCCGGATCCTTCCCTGCTTCGCACCCCGCGTCTTCCCCGCGCTTTTCATCTGCCTTTATCTAGCTCGCTCTTCTCGCCAGCCAGTCCAGCGCTTAACTTTGCTTCAACCCCAAGCGGTCAAGCTAGTTGGTTTGGTTTCGAAAGGCTATTAGTGCTAGTGAAGTCAACATGCCTGGGTCAGTCAAGTCAGCAGACGAGTTCTCGCCGTCGTCGTTGGAGAAGGACCTGTCGCCTTCGCTCTCGCATGATGAAAAGTCGCAGACGACACATGGGGGAGAGAACAAGTTTCAGTCGTTGGATGCGGCGGCTGCTATTCTGGGTGAGGGATTGGATAAGCCGAGGGAGATCAGCGAGGAGGAGAGTAAGAGGGTTTTGAGGAAGATCGACACCTGGTTATTGCCTCCCATGCTCGTACGTCTTCCCTCCCTCTCTCCTTCAAACGCGCGCTCTATTATATTTTATTCATTCTGAATCTTCACACAGGCCGTCTACTTCCTCCAACAACTCGAGTGAGCCCTCCCTCCATTTATTGTTTCATTAGCTAAATTCGAACCGTGCAGCAAATCAGCCCTTTCCTTCTCCGCCGTCTTTGGCATCCAAGCCGACGCGCACTTGCACGGCCAACAATACTCCTGGCTCGGCTCCATCGTCTACTTCGCCCAACTCGTCTTCCAGCCTCTGTCATCCTATGCATTGGTCAGGTTTCCACCCGGTAAATGGCTCAGTGCCAACTTTTTGGGTTGGGGAATCGTGCGTCTTCCTTCCCTTTCCTTCTCGCCTTGTTTGGTATGAGAGAGTCGATGCTAAATGCTGGGATGGTACATAGGTACTGGCGTGCATGGCTTCTGCTAAAAGCTTTGGAGGACTCGCAACGGCCAGATTCTTCCTCGGTGCATGCGAAGCAACCGTGGCTCCCACCTTCGTGACTTTGTACATCCTCCTCCTTCCCTTCCTTATCTTTTCCGAGAGTTATTTTGTCTGACATGAGTGTTGTGCCGGGTGAAGGACTGCGATGTTTTGGCGGAGGAGGGAACAACCCTTGAGGACCGCGTTGTGGTATAGCATGAATGGTGCGCTTCCTTTCTGTTTTATATTCTATTCTCTGGGATGTTTGAACTATGCTCACTCGTGGATCGTTTAGGATTGGTGAACATTCTCGGTGCGCTCTCCATCAAAAGGAGGAGCAACGACCCTAACCCCAGCTTTGGTGATCAGGTTCGCTGCTTTCTTACGGATTGGGACACATCCATTCCGACACACTTCATCCCTGTACGTCCCCTCTCTTCATCGTCACGTATGGAGCTGATTTGTTTGCGCGGATCGCGAAATGCAGACCAAATCATTTTCCTCTTCTGCGGATGTCTCACAGTAGCCCTCGCACTCCCCTTGGTCCTCGTCATGCCCGACAGTCCTTCGTGCGTCTCACCCCTTCTCCCTTCCCTTCGAAAGGACGACATCTGATCTGTTCATGTGTTGTGATACAGTGGAGCAAAGTTTTTGACCCATGAAGAGAAGATCGTGGCGATTGAGAGGGTGAGAGCGAACAATACGGGGACGGAGACCAAGGAGTGGAAGTGGGCACAATGCCGGGAGGTCCGTCTCTTTCTGCCCCGGTTCCTCAAAGGAAGGAAAGGAAAAGGAGTGTTGACGTGGTCTTGTAGGCGTTCTTGGATGTCAAGACTTGGCTTTGGTTCTCCCTCATCTTCTGGTGAGTTTTATCACTTTGATCCTAATACGGTGCTGAGAGACGATTTGTAGCATCTCAACTGTCAGTGGAGGGTGCGCCGTCTTCCTTTTATCCATCGCGGCGTCGGGAAAGCTGATTCGCCGCGTTAAAGGATCACTACATTCGGACCTCTCATCCTCAAAGGATTCGGGTACAACGTGCGTATCCTACTCCTCCTTGCACTTGAAGTGAACAAGGGAGCTAACCGTTCCACCTTGTCGTGAAAAGCCGTTCCAAACGATCCTTCACAATATGATCCCCGGTGCCATCCAGATGTGCTCCTCCATAATCGCCGCCCTGGTCGTCCAGTACACCCACAGGAAGGGTCCAGTCTTGTTCACTCTCTGCCTCTTCCCGCTAGCTGGTGCGGGAGCTCTTTACGCTTTACCTCGTGGAGCCGAACATAGGAACTCGTGCGTTACCTCTTTCCATTCCTTTCCTCACGTTCTATCTGGAAGGATGGGACCTGATACCTTTTTCTGGTTGCTGTGAAATAGATTGCTAGCCGCTTACTATGTCCTCTCCGTCTACGTCGCAATCTCTCCGGTGGTATACGTCTGGTCCAGCAGTAACACCGCTGGACACACTAAGAAGTTGACTACCACTGGTATCCTTTTCGTCGGCCAGAGCGTGGGCAACATCGTCGGCCCACAACTGTACCACGCCAACGAGGCTCCAGGTTCGTCTTCACCCCTCCTTTCATTTCAATGAACTCACTAAAACTGAATCCAGAATACCACCGGGGTCTAACGGCCAATCTGATCTTGCTCGCCATCCTCACCGGCCTCACGGTGCTCACCTTCTTCTACCTCATCTTCCTCAACAAGCTCCACGAGCGCAAACGCGTATCGTTAGGCAAGAGCGCAAAGGTCGTCGACTTGAGTTTGGTGTCTGATAGCAAGATGAGGGAGTTGATGGAGAAGCAGAAGAGGTTGGATGAGGCGGAGGGAAAGACGGGCGTTCATAACAGCAATGCCTTCTTGGACATGACGGATCTACAAAATGAAGGTGAGCAATTCTACTGTTTCCTTTGCAAAGGAGTGTCGTGACTGAAATTTGGGACAGACTTCTTATATTCGCTCTGACGCGGATGAGTTGTTGTGTTTGGGATCGACAGTTGGGGTTTACGAAGAGGGATCATCATAATGACCGCTGTGTATATTTATCATGCTATCACGATATTGACTTCAGAACGATAATCTCGCCGAAAAGCTTGAAGTTCGAGTAGAGAGACAGACACATTATGTCGCTGTTATGTTCTATCTTGCGCAAGGTAGGGACAGTCTCTGAAATAACGTAGTTAGCACATTTTCTGCTATTTCCCAACCTGATTCTGATCAGTACGTCTGAAAGCGTTAAATATACAGAACGCGACATTTTCCCTGACAATAGCAAACAACAGGGGCCCGTAGGTGGTATCGCAATTGCCTGTCCTCTTTTCCTCGAACTCTGGCAGGGTACCACTCAACGCTATCTACATATATGCTCCTGAGGTTAGAAATGTCGGGTTCGTGCTTCTGGACTGTCACACACGTGCTTAGGTCACTCCATGGATGGTCTTCTCCCGTTCGGACTGTCTCCGCTCAATTCAATTGAGAGGTTTGCGAGCTTTGGAAAAATAAAAAGTAGGAGATCAATGGTAACCTAGCCGGAACAGGGTCCGTTTTCAAGATTCTTGTCCAATGTCAGTAAAATGCTTGTAGGTACTGGACGTTGATTGGAAAGGCATACCACCGTGTTCAACAGTGATCGTATGGTTGTACTGCTGTGTCTTGAGCATTGCTCGATCGTCGGGGACAAACAAAACTTGACCAGCAACCAACCACGACCGTCCCGAAATTGTAAAATTGTTGTTGCGTTATTGTCCCACCATTGTCAACTGCAACGACAATTATCTGCGCTTGTCAACGATCGCTGGCTTATGTGGCAAGGAGGTGAGAAGAATCTTTCTATTGTCCTCCAACCGAAACAAAATTGATGTCAATTTGGCTTAGCTCACCAATCATCGATGCATAATCCGTCTCCAGTTGTCCCATCATTAATGGACTTGCCCATCGTTGATCGCTCCTTCAGAAATAATGGACCACTGCAACCACTGATGTGTTAATGATGGTTAGTACTTTGAATGTCATTATCAATGATGTGTTGACTCTGATGGCAAGCGAGGCATATCATTGGCAACATCGAAAACAATGGAACGACGGGACATCTCTGTCCACAACCCTCAGTCGACTCCGCTGCGGCTGTAGTGCAAGATTAGGGAAATATGTCAAAAGTGAGTGGATAGAGACGAAGCGATGAGGAGGCTTGGAGTATCACTTCCAAGGAAACGCAATAACGGTATGTTGTCCCTCAGAGCCATGATAGAAGTGGAAGTCGTTGACTCTGAGTGTAATTCAGATGCAGAGCTGCTACCTCAAGTGTGCTCTTCTAACAGATGAGAAGGCAGGAGAGTCGAGGGAGAAGCATGGGTGCCCAACACTTCAAGTTTTGTATGATTCACCTCTGTACCTGACACATTGCTTACTTTGGTGTTAGTGTCAGTATAAATTGTACTTCGCATGATGAGCAGTCACCGTCATCGTCTTTTGCTGTTACACTGGTTTTGGCATCCAAACACCACATCTTTTGTTGGTTGGGAGATGGAGATGGAAGCGCTCTGAAGGCTGCACTTGTGCGTGTTCTTCGTCTCCCTCAGAGCAGTCTTCGCACAGCGCGATTGCCGAAAGTTGGACTTCTGACGACGTTTGACGTCAAAGAAAACGACGACGACTTACCGTTCCCTCTCCCCCTCTCCATCCCCAGCCTTTCCTTTCCAACTCGAGTCACAGTGCGCAACTTGTCTCCCAGGACGATGCACTTTGTCTAGACATCCCCCTAAGCCCCATCGACTGCGATTGGATCAAGATAAGCATGGAGGACCCAAATGGGCAGGATCAGTATTTTGGAGTATGAGGTTTACAAGACGTTGAAGAAGGTGTAGCAAGGATTCTGCCATGAAACAAGGGAGGGAGGTAAGTTCTTCCAAGTGTTTATAGCTTGTAGCAAGCGGGTTAGTGTTTTCCAAGCAAGCGTGAAGGCTGGAGCTGAAGATTCATGAAGTGTCTTCCACAAATGTTGTCTAAAAAGCACCAAATGCGAGCACTAAGGCTCAAGCCAAGATACTATTGTAGTGAAGGAGCTGGAATGACTACACCTATGGGCTGTTTAATTGGAATACAGAAACAGTCTCCCTCCTTCCTCTAATTTCGGCATTTCCTCACGTAATAGATGTCTTTCTATCCTAGCAGCGACTGATATGCTATGTTCATTAACCAAGCAAAACTTTTGGGCGAATGCTTTGCTTGTCCTATTCAGCTTTGGCACAACTTTCGAATTCAAGTTTTTTTTGCGAAACAAAACACTCTTCTCAATTAGGATGTCACGACTGGTTTGTCTGCTACCATAAATTTCTTGCTTTTGAAGCTCAGTACAAGCTGAACATATCTTTTAGCCACAAGATCCCACCTCACGTAACAAGTTCATTCTCATTTTTCAGCCGTTTCATTCTTTCGTCTTTACATGGTAATGAGGTCTGCACACAGTCTTGCTATCAGTGTAACCTGTTGCTGTGCATGTGAGTCTCCCTGCTCGCTTTCGCTTAGCTGACCAGCCTATGTTAGAAACGTTTAAAGTTCTTCCATTGGCTCCCCTTTTTTAACATTTTGACGATCCTCGAGGCCGTGAATAAGGTGCGCCTTCGAACTCTTTGCTCTCCACCCCGTCTTACACCTTCAACTCATGTTTTTAGCCATCCTGTATCATCTTCGACTCACTTTCGCCAACTATGTCGAGCGACCGTTCGCATCCCCTCTGCTCGGCTCCCGACTTCTCTATGACATTTAGTAACGGTGGAAGGGTGTGTGGACAGTTGGAGGCTGGAGGAAAGCCGCGGATGGGAAATCGCGAAGGGGATGCGAAGTGAGGCAGAAGGAGGACGTGGGGAACAGGAGGAGCGACAGGGAGAGGGAGACAGAGTGTAGGAAAGGCGGGATACAAAAATTCAAACGATTTGAACCAAATCTGAGTGTGCTGGTGCCATCTGGGAGTTGAATATTTAAGAAATTGTCAGACCTTGAAAATTATTATTGTAGATTTTCATGCTGTCGCTTCGCCGTTTTTATATAATCTTTCAACTGTGGTCAAGTAGCAACAAGCTTTGTTCAAGCATCGTCGAGCCGTGAAAGCATTGCCGAGACGTGCTTACTTGGCCATCACTGGCTGATGATCAATACATTATCTTCTGAGAATGGTTGAATTATTGTTTGTTCATTGGCCAATTACTGTCAATCCTAGACAATGGTGCTTGGTCGACGTCGATGATTTTCACGGTTGGCAGTGGTTGGACAAGGATCTCAAAAAGAGCCCTGTTCCGGCTAGGAATGCATCCAACCAACAAGCGTGCTCACAAGTCATATGTGAGTCATGTGCGTCAACGGTCGTACGATGCGACTTTCTGCGCAACCCTACTTTCCCATCGGCGTTTCCTAATGACCCTAACGTCCTCATATGCACAAACGTCCCTCAATTAGAAGCCCTAAACGCACAAGCGGTAAGGCTGCCATCCCTGACTCACTTCCCCAACCCTATATAAACCCTTCCGCCCCTCCAGAGCGAATCTTTTCCTTCGACGAAGATCGATTGATTGCTTAGTTGTAAAGCCAACTCCACCCAACCCCACCTTACCACCTACGCCAACTAATACTACTTGATAAGCAAACATGTCTGGAAGAGGTTGGTAACCCGTTAATCCCCTTTCGCTTTGTTTTGTCGTTTGTCGTATCATAATATCGGCTGACGGTTTCTTTGTCTTCAAACAGGAAAAGGAGGAAAAGGACTAGGAAAAGGAGGAGCGAAGAGGCACAGGAAGATTGTACGTGTCCTTCCCATTGTCATTTCCCAATATTGACGTGTTGTCATGTAAACAGTTGCGCGACAACATCCAAGGTACCTACTTCCCCCTTCCCTATCATTCCCTTCTTCGTCGCGTTTATCGCGTTCTGACGCGTCTCTACGTTGGAAAGGAATCACCAAGCCCGCCATCCGCCGTCTCGCCCGTCGAGGAGGTGTGAAGCGTATCTCTGGATTGATCTACGAAGAGACGAGGTCGGTTCTGAAGATCTTCTTGGAGAGTGCGTCCTTCCTTCTTCCATCACTTATAGGGCTATGGTGTTGATTTGGTTTGGTGAGCAGATGTCATTCGTGATTCCGTCACCTATACCGAACACGCGAAACGCAAGACGGTCACGTCCCTCGACGTCGTTTACGCGTTGAAGAGGCAAGGAAGAACGCTCTATGGCTTCGGTGCCTAAGTCAATCTTCGCCGCACTCTCACCCATGGCTTCATGACTCCATGTCCTCTTTCTTTCTCTGATGATATTATCTGGCTCTTTGCGATTCAGTAGTGTATTACCGTCTGTTTGATTTTAGTATCTTCCGAGTGAATACACATGCCTTTCGACTATATTTTATGACCCGTTTAAGAGCGAAACTAAGTGAGGATCAAGGTGTTGCAGTGAGTATGGATCAGCAGCGCTGAGTCCCTTTCACGCATGGTCAATATTGAAGAAAGACGTCGTTAGCATTGATACATTTTCGGCAGATATACAACGGCACAAAGGAGACATCACAAACTAGACGCATTGTTACTGTCATTCCAGTCCATCTCGTCAACTTCATTCAACATTCCTCCTCCTAATTCCAATCTCCAACTCCAACGGCTGTACAGAGTGCAACGTAAGCATCTGTGTCACAGAAAGCAAGGGGAGAGGCTCACCTTCCTCAAGAAGCCTTCAGACGTCTGCAATTCTCCCATGTTTGGGTCCTTCAATTTGACTGCACCAGCACATCCACAAGCAATGTCAGAGAGGAGTTTTAAAAGGGTAGAGAAGGGGAAGAGATTAGGGAGCGGACTGACATTCATATCTGTAAAAGAGGGTAGCCATGAAAACAGTCAATTCCAGAGTCGCAAGGTTTCTTCCCACCTGCATCCCGCGCCAGACATCAGCATTTCCAGTTTTCCCATTAATCTGACAACTGAGGGAAGAGACGTACACAGCTCCTAGGTCCATATCCAAACGGCACGAAACTCTGTTCGAGTTCCTTCCCATTCTCGATCCACCTCTCCGGCCTATAGTTCCACGGGTCGCCCCAAACCGAGTCGAGGTGGTGGATGGTGTAGCTTGGGACGCTCAGGACGGTGCCGGGTGGGAAGACGTGGCCTTTGAATGTCGTTGTTTCGGTCATGAGGCGCGGTAGGCCAATTGCACTCGTTGAGTGGCTTTGTTGCATTGCATGTTAGTTAACACGAAGATAGAAAGAGGAAGGAAGGAAGGGGATTACCGGCGTAAGGCTTCGTTGATGCAGGCAGCTATACAATGAAATGGTATGAAATGAGCAAATGCGAATGAGGAAAGGGGAGAGGAAAGACGAACCGAGGTAGGGAAGGTCTTTGCAATCTTCATATTCCACCACTTCTCTCACTCCCTTCCCCTTGAACGCCTCATCCAGCTCCTTCTGCAGCTTCTCCTGCACCCTTGGATTAGAAGCGAGATAATAGGTGATAGCACAGCTCGAATTCGAGGTCGTATCTATCCCGCCACCCACCACAAACATCAATTTCTTCTCACAAACGAACGCAATAATTGACAGAGGAGGGCAAGACGAACCAGAACCAGCAATAAGTTGGGTCAGCGCCTCAGCAGTCAACTCTCCCTTCGCCATCGGGTTTCCCTCTCCATCCTTCGCGTTCTGCAACAAACTCAGGAGGTCCTTCCTATCCCCCCCTCCCTCCGCCAACCTCTCGTTGACGCGAGAACGAGCGATGCCGGCCAGGTTGGAGACCGACTTCTGGCCGCGGTTGAACCAGGGATCGATGTATTTGGTGTATGGCCGGATGAAGGGTGGGAGGACGCCTTGGGTCGCGGAGAATTCGCCGCGCTCGTTGAGGATCTTGACGGCGGGGAGGGAGGTCGTGGAGCCATCTTCGTTTTCGATGTGCGCGTAACTGTTCGCAGATACTTCAGTTTATAGATTACCTGGGGCTCCTGGAGAGAGCACTCACTCCGCTTCCCTTTCAACCATCCCGAATAGCTTTCAGCACGCTCAATGTTAGTGTTAGCTTGAGGTGAAGAGGGAAAGCGTACGGATCCGAAAGCCAAGTCTCCAATGACTGTTTCATCCGCCAACCGTCGTCAGAGCCATGCGAAGAGCAAGAGGCAGAAGGGAAAATGACGAACTGTCAAAAGCGAGATAGTTGTACCAAGGCAAGCAGTCGAACTCTGCCCATCCCTTCTTTGCCTCTCCCTCTTTCGCAATCAACCCATCCCACTTGTTCAACAACTGTCGCACGACCTATTCGCGAAAGAAAATCGAAAACCAAACGCACAAACGAGATAAAGTCATCAGCAGTCCGAAGAGGAAAGAGAAATATAGGGAACGCACATCACGAATGTAGGGTTCAAACTCCAATACGTTCCTCTGCGCAAACACGCCACTGACAATCTTCCTCTTCCTACTATGGTCGTCCCTACTCCTGGTGTTGAAGAGCCCGCGCTGGATGGACACGAAGGCGTCGTAGAAGTCAGACTTAAGCGTGCCCGTCCCGTGGCCGTAGACGATGGGGATGGCGTCGGGGTCTGCGATCCTGTTTGGGACGTCCATACGTCAGTTGAGTTGTTCACAGGAGCAGAGAGAGGGAGGGGATGACGAACGAGCAGTTGTTGGGCGCTATGCGGACGTAGGTTCCTTTTCCAACGAGTAAGGCATCAGTATCAATGTCATCGGTGTCAGAGAAAAAGGAGGCAAAAGTTCATGGACTCGTTGTATTGAGTTGAGTTGTGTTCTCTGAAACTGAGAATTCTAGAGAGAGACATTCATTTTGCTTCTCTGAGGCTCTTCGTGAGACTTCCATCCTTGATATGGAAAAGAGTATTCTCAATCAAGCAATACCTCTCCACGAAAGGTGGGATTTGGAAAGGCAGAGAGAACAGGCTGAGAATAAGCAGTGCAAAGAGCAAAGACACACCATATTCCCTATGTGCCTTCTCAACTGCCTCATACCTCTTCCCAACCCTCGCCCAACGAGCCAGCCAGAGATCTGTACTTCGATAAACATGAATTTCCAAGTGAGAGAAAGCGAAAGACTTGCTTGAGAACTTGGCCCAGAAGGGACCGGGAATGGAACGGAGAGAATGCTTGTCGAGGAGGTAGGGGAGGATCCAGTAGAGGGCTACGAAGATGAGGGGATAGAGGGGCAGTGGTAGCATCGTTTCTTACTCTTCAAGTTACAAATGATATGTGGATGGATGGCGATGGTGATTGTGGGGTTGTCGTGTGAGTATATATACGCTGATATATACGCAAAGTGAGCAGGAGACTCCGCACAACCTCCGGGGCGGCAGGCAGAGCAAGGCAGGAGGCAAGGCAGCGCGAGACTAGCGAGGAGAGGGACGAACGAGCGTTCGAGTATTTCAATCAAACATTATGATGCAAGTGCCGGACTCCGGGATCCCGTAACGGACGAGAGTAAGTTTGTTCCTGCCCCAGATTCTTTCTTCTTCCTTGTGCCTTCCCTGTGCCCACCTCCCTCCTCCATCAACATTGCACCAACTTCCATCGGCATACCACTCACAAGCATCTTTCTCCATGCAATCGACGCGCGATTCAATGTGTCCAGCAAGCAGCCAACCCTCCCGGCCAAAGTGAGGACGAACGGCATCCCGAACTCCGCACTCCCGCCGCGCGTGTGGAAAGGTGAAGATGCGGGGGGGAGAACGATATGCCGCCTGGGAGATGTGTCCACCGTGAGCTCAAAAGGTCTTACCGCTCGCTCACCATCTTCTCCCGTGCTCAAAACATCTTCTCCCACGAACCAAACACCTTCTTCCGTGCCTGCGAGACGTACATCCGACCCTGACTGGAGTTGACGCGATCGAGCACACTTTCTTTCTTGAGAGCTGCTAACGACTTGCCGAAACGACAACTGGTTAGACGATAAAAGGAGCGAATATTCTATCCACACATTTTCATTCCCATTGACCCCATCCGAAAGTGCTGAAGTGGCACGAAGAAAGCAACACAACCATCATTGTACCTCATAACTCATAACCCATACTCTGAGCTCGAAAGCAAAGCAAGATGCAACCCCCATCCAAAGTCGACGTCCTCGTCGTCGGGTTCGTCCACTATTTTTTCTTCTTCATACCAACATCACAATCGCTAACCCGATCCCTTTTACAGTGCCGGTCCAGCAGGACTTATGGCCTCACTCTGTCTCACCACCTACAACTTCTCAGTGCTGCACATCGACGACCGTCCCGAACCGACCTCAAGCGGTCGAGCGGACGGTATCCAACCACGCACGATTGAGGTGGGTATTATGTCCCCAGATTCGTTTATGTACGATAATACGAGAGAAAGACTCTGATGAATGTCGGTGTCGCAGGTGCTGAGGAACATTGGAAGCGTCGCGCCGGAGGACGAACCTGGAGAAGTGGCCAGTGGAAGAGCTCCTTTGAAGGGAGGCGGGTTGGCTAAGGAGCTGATTTCGCAGGGAGTTAGGGTGTACGAGGTCTCGTTTTGGGTTAGCTAACTTTCCTCCTTGTGCTTGAGGAAATTTTGATGTTGATGTGTATGTTGGGATGGATGCAGGACCCGACTGAGAAGGAGGAGCTGGCGAGAACGAGCAGGGCACCCAGTTGTCCTGATTTTGTGGACGTGGAGGACAATTACACGCTCTTATTGCATCAAGGAAGGATCGAGCGCGCTTTCATGAGGGAGATAGACTGTGTACGGCTTTCCTTTCCTCCTCGCGCAAAATTAGTCTTAATAGATCATAAAAAACAGAGACGAGCGCGCCTCTCCCCCGCTTCCTCCTACCCCACACCCCCAGGCGGCGTCTTCCGCTCCTTCGCCATCCAATCCACATCCACGGACTCCCATCCGACCCACCCCTGTCTCTCAAACATCAAACACGTCCCTTCCGGCACGACCTACGCCATTCGCTCGAAATACGTCTTGGGCTGTGACGGCGCGAAATCGACCGTGAGGAAGTGTATCGCTGGAGGTGGAGAGGGAGATGGAGAGTGGAAGGGAAAGATTAGGATGGAGGGCGAAGCGACCGATATCGTTTGGGGTGTCATGGATGCTGCGGTTGTTAGCGACTTTCCTGACTTGAAGTGCAAGAAGTGAGCCTGGTTCCCATATCCTTCTCCCTTCTCCCTTCACCACGTATCGGTATGCCGATGGGATGAGTTGTTGACTGTTTTTGGACACAGTTTGATTCATTCAAGGAAAGAGGGGAGCATCATGACGATCCCTCGGGAAGCGAACCTCTGTCGTTTCTACGTTCAACTCCAATCTGAGGACGGAAAACATTACGATAGGAACTTGGCCACCAAGGAAGTGATCATGGAGAGAGCGAAGAAGATCTTTTCGCCCTACAAGATCGAATTCGGCTACATTGACTGGTTTAGCGTCTATCAGATCGGTCAGAGGATCGCTAGTCGGTATACCCTCGATGAGAGGATCTTCGTTGGCGGAGATGCGACTCATACCCATTCTCCAAAGGTACGCCCCGTTTCTCCCTCCTTATTTTTTTCCTTGTAACCGCGATTGAGTGCGGCTCATTGATTCATTGCGTGATTCGTAGGCTGGGCAAGGAATGAATGTCAGCTTTTTAGACATGTACGACCTCTGCTGGAAAATCAACCTGTAAATCTTTCCCTCCTGACTCACTTCCCAAAATACCAACCTCTGTTCCGTCGGATAGTGTCGAGAAAGGACTTGCCTCTCGTTCCCTCCTCAAGCTGTACGAACACGAGCGTCGGCACGTCGCCCAACAACTGCTCAAGTTCGATGCAGAATATTCCCGCCTCTTCTCCGGCCGTTCACCCGTCAGCGACAACCTCACCAGCTCGACCGATCCATCCGTCTCTCCGGGTACGGCTGCTCCAGCGCCTGAGAGCAAGGCGGCGTCGCATGCGGAGAGGAAGGCGAAGGTGGACGCGCAACGGTTCATCGAACTGTTCAAGCAGAACGCCTTCTTCACTTCTGGTTGTGGCGCAGTGTACGAGGATAATTCTTTAAATGCTCTTCCCGGTGGAGAGGTTGTGAGACGCGCTGGACCGACGCTGGGCAGACTATTCAATCCTAGTGGATGCACATTGAAGCCCGGTGAACGATTGTTGCCGGCCAAAGTGACGAGAGCGATCGATGCCAATCAGGTCAGGCTGCAGCAGGAGGTGAAGATGAATGGAGCGTTTCGGATACATTTCTTCCTGGGCGATCTCCTCCGCTCGAATCCTTCGAAAGTCGACGCTGTTGGGAAGTGGCTGAGGAGTCCGAACTCTTTCCTCTCTTTGTATCGAAGCAAGGACGGCGTGCAATCGTCCATCGTTGACGGCCTCAAGGGTTCGAAGTCGAGCCTCGAGGTGGTGACGATGGCTCAGAACGAGAGTCAATACATCAACCCTTTCTTCACCTTCCTCACCATCCTCTCTACGCCTCGATACGACTTTGAGATCTCCTCCCTCCCTCTCCCTCTCCGATACTTCGCCGATCAGGTGTACGGCGACGATTTCGGTGACCGTAGAGTGGAAGGAGAGAAAGAGGGCACGGTTCATAGGAAGTATGGATTCGATGAGAGGGTTGGAGCTGTGGTCGTCGTCAGACCGGATGGATACGTTGGTGCTGTCGTCGCGCTGGAAGAGGGTTGGGGAGATGCAGTGAACACTTACTTTGAGGGATTCCTCAAGAGGTGGGATGAGAAAGAGACTAGAGAGGGAGAGGAGAATGTAAAAGGATGGGCGAAACTTTGATTTGACCATGTTGCGGTACGCAAAAAAGGTTCATAGGATGGTGGAAAAATCCACAACCTCAATTTTCACGAACGATATGATCATCATTTTGACACATCACATCTGTATTTCGTGTTTTGCCTGCTCTTCAACCTGTCAGTGTAGCTGTACATATCTCATTCATCTCACGCTGTAATTCAATCGCTGTACCATAAAAATCAAGCCTTTAACCCTTGCTTAGTTGCAGAAATGATTGTTATAACGATAGGTTACATTTTCCAGAACAAACTTCTTTCCATTTAGCATTGATTCCCATTGGAGCATGTTCCTTTCACCATCGCAAACTGTGTTAGCTTTTGGTCCGGAAACCACAGCAGACTATCCTCACCTTGGCAGTTGTATTCGCCAATCCAGCTCTGATCACCGTAAGGATCAGCTCCAACGAACCATCCATTCAAAATCTATCCCATGTTTAGCACACCCACAATCTTTGACCCAACAGAATTAATAACAGACCTGGTGCACATAGTTCAAGTTCTGAGGCAGTCCGTGAGATTGCCCTTCCCCTGAACAAGGGTATGATGCTGTAAGTCCCCTTCCCCCGTTGTAGTCGCTGTCTTCGCTCGTAAACTAGTTCCCCAATATTTAACTAGGGTGGAACGTCGTAATGCATACGCCTTACCCATCCGTTGTACCTATGAACATCAGTTAACACGCTGTCTAAGGTCCGCAGGACAATAAGGACGAACCTCCCAAGTGCTTTCACAATATTACCTCCAGACGCATCGAGTTGCGATCTGAGATAGTTGGCTCCAGCGTTGACATTGTCCTGGATTGAATCTGTGCTGTACAATCACCTTCAACAACAATTCTCGTGTTGTGGAAGAGCTAGCTTGCCAGACACCATTGGGGTAGTTGTCGCAGGAAACTTGCATCAATCCTGGAGTAGGGATGTAGCATAAGAACAACATCCAGGGTTGACTGATGATAAGTACCTGGAGTAGGGCCTCCGGCATCCGCGTTGCAGGAGCTCTCTTGCATTGCAATGATGGCCAGAATGGTAGGATCGATACCGTGAGAGTCGCCTCCAATCTAACTTGTGTGTGAGCAGCCGCCATCAACACTCACACGGACGTTGCATGCTCACCTGGAAATATTGGTTGTACTGTACGACGCGTAAGCTTCATGAATACCTCTTGGAATAATAAATAAGAGTAACCTGCTCGCACCTCCACCCAATGCCAGCGTAAAATTCTGGTCGGTTGATGTGGATAACGGTGTTGAGATCAAGGTACGGAGGGTTCCATCCGCTCTCATCGTCAATTCCTTGGTTTAACCAATCCTGTGCGCCATTAGGTCCAGTTCCAGGGGTCGTGCAATCCGTCGCTCCTTGCGCGTTGGGGTTCGTCCCTAGACCGGAACAGTATTGCTGGGCAAGGGCAATGGGGATGAGGGAGAAGGCGGCGAGGATGAAAGAGCGAGACATGGGTTCAACAACGTCTAAAACACTTGTAAAAGATAAAAGGAGCTGCGTTATCACACCGTTCGATAAAGTCGCCTTTTTATGTGCGAACGGATCTGTAAGTCCAAGGTGTAGCAATATCTCCCTCGAGGCATCTAGTTACCCCAAACGCGTCAAAACGACAAGCCACGATTGAGAGTGTGCTTATCCACCTGAACTCCCCCACCCCTGCTCACCAGTGCAGGTAGATCCTGACCGGTTGACGGTGTTTGAAACGTGCTCCTCCCTTCATCGCTTTCAGGTAGTGTCAGGGAGCCATGGGGAGTGGAGGACACCGGAAAAGTCCGTCACCGAACTGCGGGTGAGGAGGTGCGAAATACGAGAGGTACATCGTTGCTGCCGTTGCAATGTGGACTCTTGAGTCTCTGTTGTGTCTGTTGAAAAGGATCGCAATCGTTGTAGTAAACGTAAGAGATAAGGCTGCAGTCGAGGTGGGAAGGTTTACGAGGATTTCATGATGCTGTTTGGAGAATGCGTGCATATTCAAGATCAACAACAGTGGAGGCTACGTTGTTGTGATCCCTCATCACAAAGTTCAATGCTCTGCTCAGAATGTCTAGAGCCACATCCACCAAAACAGCTATTTCCCAACCAACATCGCACCTATATTAAGACAAGGACAGTCCGTTAGCAGCAGTGGATAACAGTTCACCGTCGTCGCGAGGTTTGCCTCCTCCAACATGATCAAGGTACTAATAAGAGTCTTACTTCCATGCGACTTGCTGCACGATGGGACGAGTTTGGCATCTTCGTCACACCCTGTGCAAGGAAGAGACGGAGAACTTGTGAAGATGCTCAAAATGCCTCCCCATAAAATGGAAACAGAGTGTCCGCTAAGTCATAACACGTTGTTATTTTCTCGATGCAACAGGTCGCCAGTATTATGCTTTCAGAACAGAGCTGCATGGCGCGGCGCCTGCCTTCCATAGCTTGTCCTCACATGCTGTAGGCACATTTAGATTCATGATATATAAACTGTCCTTGATGGTGTTATCACGACGGCCATTGGACAGATCCTTGTGAGCTGGCCTGTCGTCATATTTATCACCGCCATCTTTTGCAATGGTCTAATATCTCTCGTCTGATATGATCTGCAGTTTCTGATCTATTTTCTGCAAAAGACAGCTGCAATGATGGGGAAAAAAGGTATAACAAATTGGGAATTATTTCCTTGGGCAATTCTGTGCCCAAAATGAGTGGCACACCGCAACGTCCCGGCTAAAATCGAGGAAGTGGTAGTTTAACAACTTTGTCGAACGAGTGAAATACTTGGCCATTCGAGCTGACATTGCACAGTCTGTGAATCTTGCGGTTCCGCATCAACGAGATTATCATTGACGTCCTTTGCAAGCACTCTAATTGTGTGCTGTTATGCCACAGGCATCAGGCATCTCAATCAAAACAACTGTTGAGCTACTTGAATCTAAAAGATGAGTCTTCTTCCGCTTTTACAGGGGCAAGACATTCGTGACGCCGTCACAGGTCTTGGAGATCCACGGGAATCGCAACGGGGAACGTCATAGCAGCTCTTGTGCTGGTCTGGTTCATAAACGAAATAGCGCTGGCACCTTCAATTTCCAAGTGTGCGCCCCAAACGCAAAATGAATGACGTCCATCTCGACATCGGCCTCCCCATCACACCTTGAAATTTCATTCTCATAATATCGATTGAGAGGACTCGCGAACTCGGGAGCTACATCGTCCGTCGAATACCAACTTTTCAATAACGATCCGCTGGAAGATGTGAATCGAATCGACGTCGATTCATGTGAGCGAAGAGAGAATTGGGGACAGATCCAAGCACGCGCTCAGAGGTGCTAACTGTCCCTAGTCGTGTTGTCAAGTGAAAGAAGTAAAAGCGATTGAGTTGTTGTCGCGTTGCCGAGTGTTGAAAAGCGGTAGTTGTCAATATTTGTTCCCGCAGCTTCTACCGGCGCAAATACGGCCAATCGACAACTTCACACTTTCCTAAAGGCTAAGTGTGCCGATCCTCTCAGCATCTCGACCAGCACTCCCTACGCACTCACACGTCCAGCCTCTCACTTACCCACAGACTTCTCATTCCAACACACTCCTTCTGGCCACCTAGTTTCTACGCCTCGGCAATCACAGCTTCAGGAGAGTTGTATCGCGCCGAGAATCTGGGGTTGAAAAGGAGAGGATAACACTAGCACACTATTCTTCGGGAGGTTTTGAAATATTGGAACATTTGGGTGAAAGACTAGATAGTGGTAATCTCTGTTGTTACGGTTTCGTTTGACGGGTTGTGAGTCTCTTCTCTACTGCTTGCGATGGTGTGGTGTCCTGAGCCATTTATTTCCTTCAGCTTCCGCCATACCTTCCTCCCTTTCAACATCCACTATGGCCCGCTTACAGGCAGTGCGTTCCCTCACTCTCCCCTCTCATGTGTCAGAGTCAAATGTTGAACTATCTCGTTGAATTGTGACAGCTCATTCCCCCGACACTCTCCACCCGTCTATTCGTCCTCATAACCATCATCGAAACGATTGTAGACATCACCATCGAAGCCATCCTTCTGAACAAGTTCGAGCTTCGGAACGTCTTCGCCGTCTCATCAGCGGATGGTGGGAGCAAATTCCTCACTTCCGCCTCCTCAATAGCATCATCATCAGCATCGGAGGTGGGAAAGCGCTGGCTGCCTGTGATTTCGAACAACGTCGCAGGTGGGAAACGGGTGGCTCGTGCAGTGGGAGGAGCGGTGGGAGGCGGAGTGCTGTCGCATCTCAACACCTTCCAAAAACACCGGCGGAATCTTTCGCCGTCAATGGACCTCTTGCCCCGAGCTCCTCCTTCGAATGCGAGAGCAGAAACGATTCATGAAAATGATCAGGTTCTACCTGTTTATCTGGGTGCGTCTCTTCCCTCTCTCACTTTCCCTCTATCTCTGTCGTGATGTCGTCCCGTTCTGATTCGGTTTGTGTTGCTCGGACAGGCATCTTTGTTTTGGCCCATTTCTTTCAGCTCTTCCTTGCCATCGAAGGCATTAGGAATAAGAATACGATTCAGATCATGGGACTATGTGCCTTCAACGCTGCTTTCTTGGCGTATAGTGTCATTCAGGTGTGTGCACTTCCCTCTTTATGTCTTCATCATGAAATAGGGAGGACCAAGAAATGGCGATGCATTATACCAGAGATATACATCTGGCTCTACCATAGTGGATTGAGTTGTTGACAAATAGCAGAGATTGAAACTGCTCTCCGTGACTCCTTTTATCAGAAATTTCCTTTAAATAGCCAGACACTGACACCTCGTGGTTGTTCGTACAGGTTGGCGAAATCCGAGATTTCTTCCCTGAAGACGACGTGACCGGACTGGTAACCGTGATTCCAGTGTATGTTTCTATTGAATCCACCGACAGCATCAGGACTGAATTTCGGATGGCAATGATACTCCAGGATGATAGCCGTTGCTGAGGTTGCATTTCTTGCCTTGACATGGTTCATCTTCCGTGAATTCGGTTGGCAGGTGCGCAACGCCTGTCTTCTTTTATTGTGTCTCGGCGAATGATGTTTGTGGTGGGGCGATAGATCTATAAGAAGATTGGTGCTGATCGTACGCTCAAGAAGATGTACATGTGGTACCAAGTTTTCATCTGCCTCCTCAAATTCGGTGCGCTTTCCTCCTCAGCCCGCGCCTTCATTGTCCTCCTCGTTCACAGCGGTATTGATGTTTGTCGGTTGACATAGATTACTTCTTTTTTATCTCCTTCTCACTCCAACTCGTTCTTCTCGTCGAAAACCTAAAAGATTTCGAACGTTACCTCACGATCGCTGCCATTCCCATCATCCTCATCGGGCTATTCGCTGGTGCGATAGCGGTGAGGAGGGAGAACAAGAAACTCATGATTGGATTCATCGCCAGTTGTGCGCTCGGAGCAGCTTATTTTGCTTTCAAGGTCCGTCTATGCCGATCCTTTCTGCCGTCTCTGTGGATTATTTTGATGTGTTTGATATTTGATGCAGCTCTTCCGCATTTATCATAAACGCGACACGGACTATGCGCTCGTTTTCAAGAGTTTAACCGTCTTTGGTATGTATTCAGCACTTTCGACCGAAATCTGCCTGACACCCGATTGATAGCTGCACTGTCTCTCATATTACTGCTCATCACAGTATGGATTGCATACATGTGTTTGATGAACTTCGGGAAAGAGCTTAAATTCCACCGTGCGTGCTTTCTCCTTTCACATTCTTTTCAGATTTGACGGGGTACTCGTGGCTTAGTCACCCACCATGCTCGAAGTAAAGCCGAGAAGGCATACGAGGCTGATATGAAGGGGGCGGCCCATTTACCACTTGGGAGCATCAGTGGCAGCATAAATAATCCCAGTCGATTGAGTATCGACTGATACATCCGCCCTACTTATCTTCAACTCTGACGCCCTGTCTGCGCTTTGCCTCTATCCATTTCTACCAGTAACACGACCATTCGTTTATTTCGTTCTTCGTCCCTTCGACACCGCTGCCTTATGCCTTTTATTGCCGTAGAGACTCCCTTGCTCCTCTTTGAAGCGATACCCTCAGACTTCAGTCGACAGCCTTGCCTCTGTCACGTTTAATCCTTCCGATGGTTTTCAACAAGTTAATTCGATAGGGATAGTCGTATGTCTTTACCGTCGCCTCTGTAGTGCCAGCAGTCTCGAGTCGTGTTGGGATTCAGAATTTTCGTTCGATTCTCTCCTTCACCAGTTTATGGGCGCGTGTATTTTATCCTTTCTTGAAGTATAGTTTCTGTAAATTATGCTGTGAAATCAAGGGATCCCGTGTGTGCGCGTAGACAGTGAAGGAAGCATGATAGGCCATGATGCGGGAGGGGGAATGAGGGGGAATAAGGTCAAGTCGGGACGTGAAGGACAAAGAGAAGGTGCAACTTGGTGCACTGATGTGCGACTTCAGATTCACGAATCCCAAAAGATAGGAGTACCCCGAATTACTGATCGATAAGGATGTGGGATGGATTACCTCGAGTAGTGTACACGCAACAAACTATTTGTATAACAATGACTGAATGTGGCGCGACAAAAATGGCCATGATTCAATACTTGAGACAGAAAACAGATTAACAGGGGAATTACTACTCCGCGTGATTCACTTTTGTCAATGGTAATACAAAGGAAAACAAAACGAAAATAACATCACTTCAGCTCGTCGCATTCTTGACACGTGTAAGAACATTTAACGACGTTGATTCTGCTGGTCCCTGGAAGAGGCAGACCAAGCAGGATCTGAATCTGCGTAGTAGTTACGCACTTCTTCTGTCGTGTACTGAGCGTAGTCCATTGGGTGCAGAGGATAAGACGAAGGGTTGAATTGATGGGACGTGGGGGTCGCGTACGTCGCAGGTTGGTAGTAAGGGTGATAGGTCAAGCCGTCTGAAGAAAGGGGAGAGGAAGAGTAATTGGACCCGCTGGACTGATAGGTATTGTTTGGGGCATATCCTGTTTGAGAATATGTGGGATAAACGTAATGATCCTCTGTGGGTGACGGTGTGGATTGAGGGCTGGCCCGCGCAGCTAAACGATTTCCTGTGATCGGGACGGCTTGTTTGATGGCTGTGTGAGAGCGAGTGAGCCGAGCGGAAACCAACGGAATGAGACGAACCCTTCTCCTCTGCTGAAGAGGTTCTCTTTTTCTCTCCAGCCTTAGGCTTTGGTTCACTCAAGTAGAAGCAGTAGTTTGCAGGGTCCTTGAATTGCGCGAATCAGAATGCGCCCACGTCATTCAACAAGGACAAGGGACTCACCTCTCCTCTTGCCGTTGCAAACTTTACACAGGATTCGCAAATTGGTCTTTGACCACCACATCGTCTGCACATGCAAAGCAGCGTCAGCGGACATAGCCCGAAGAGAGCGAGTGAGAGCGAGGGAGCCTGAGAGACCCACATTTTCCGTTGCTTGCAGTTTTGGCAAGCCTGATTTCGTGACAAAGGGTTGATCACAACGCGAGATGGTTTCGTTCCAGAAGCAGCCATGGTATCTTATTTGTGGAGGTATGAGGAGGGGACGTCTTGACCTGTCTGGAAGGTATGGGATGATGAATCAGGTGGTTCGCTGTTGGTCGATCGTAAGGGCAACAAGACAGCCAGGGCCGAGCTTTTTATACCCCCTGATCGTGGCCGTGGATGATTCGGAAAGCGCGAGTTGGTTTCCCTTGTGCAAGTCCGGAGCAGCCAGGGGCAATGGACAGCCAGGTGAACTGAAAGGCAGTGGGGGGATCCAAATCCAACAACGAAGGACCCTCGCTCTTCGTCGTCGTCTGCAATTGGGCCTTGCTTGCCATCGGGGTTAAGTTTCCCATTGATTTCCGCCGCGGCCTTCACCCGTGTGCTTCCAAAGCTTATTCGCAATCTTGCTAGATCTCGACTGAAGCCACAGGAATGCGAGATAACCTTGGGCTAACTCAGATCATGCTCTTGATTCGACTGAGATCCACACCAGGCCAAGGGAGCTGGAACAAAGTAAGAACAAAGGAAAGAGAAACTGGGGCCAGAATTGCGCCAGAAACAAGCAGACTGAGCAAGTAACGGATGAAAGGCGCAGCGACCAGGCAAGAGGGAAAAAAAACAGGGTAACAGTAGCCAAAAGTGGTACACAGAGCTCGGCTAACATGAAGACGTGATTGACAGCCATGCATGTATGTTGCTCGGTATTTCTTGTTTCCAGGCTGCTCCAGGAAAGTTTGAAAGGCAAAGGACTCCGTCGAATTCAGTCCCACATTCAGTCACAATTTGACACCAACCACGACAAACGGATAAAGATTGGCAGTTTCTGTTTTGACGTACAGTGTCCATTCAAAACTCTGTTGTCAACTCTGTCAACATCAGTCTGACGGAACTCCTGAAGGCTTTTCAGGGTAAAGTGGAGTCATCATCATACTAAGCAAGTATCGTTCCCTGTCGTTCCATCGCACGAGCGAAAGTTATTCAAATAATGGGGTTGGACGCTGCGTCTAACCAAGGTCAGTCCGGTCAAGAATCGAACTGAATGATTACCAACTCCTCTCCAAGGAGGTGTTTCTTTTTGCAGACATCTTTTAGTTAACAGTGGCGCGATATCGGATACCGGGTGACCAAGCTTCCTGCAAGGTGCTGGCCGAGCCAGTGAAAGGTGATTGCCTTTGTCCCCCGGACCTCCCCTACAGCCTGACAGCCGCCTAGGATGATTTGAAAGCTATCAGGCGACTAATCCTGTCGAAAGTAGACACAGATTACAATAAGATACGCCGTAAAACGGTAATTGAAGGGAAAAGACGGCGTGTTGAGCCACGAAGGTTTTCAGCGGGGTTGGTGGAGTGACATGAGGCGAAGCAGTCGGGAAGAGGTCGAACGAGTCGACGGATCCCGACTGGTCTCCACTGGTCGCGTCACAGTCTCCCTCAAACATCACAAGGCAGCCCCTCTGTAAACAACCTTGTTCCATTGAAAGAATGACCACGAAATAATGCACACTATTTCCTTGCCGCAAGATAGCAGAGGGAAATAGCGAAAGAACGAAAATGACGGAATCAATGCCTCTAAAGTTTCATTGTGAGAATAACGGCCAAGCGTCGAAAGTGCCCAAAAGCTTTTCCAAATTGAAAGGCGCTCTGAACTTCCTGCTCGTGACAAAAAGGGCAGCTCCTGTGGGCACGGACCCAAACGCAATAACTGGCTGGTCCAACTCGGCGCACAACCTTGAGGTGAAAGTGAGAGTAACTCGGAAATTAAGTTTGTCACCAAAATCAACGACAAGGGCACACACAGGCTATTTGTTCTGGATAGTGACAAAGGGAAGAGGTAGAGGAAAGATGGCGTCAAGGCCGAAGATGTTAGGCGATTTCGTCAAAGAGGGGATTCAAGACAAATAATAATGACATATAGCACGAGGTGGGATAGACTGCCCTTTTATATCAGTCTATGAGCTGCAATGAGCAAGGTCAAAACATGCGATTCGGACAGATCTTGCGAAGGTACTCTAGAACAAGTGTCATCACTCTCATTTTGGTCTTCCACCCGAACCCCGTGTTAATCTACTGGGTTATCCACAGCTTGATCGCGGATTATTCTGTAATGGATTGAATAACCGACTGAAACAGATGTTTTCGACTGAAAAGTCGGCGATTTACAGCACGAGAGGGTGACTACCGCGCAACCAAGAATGCCTCTTAATTGCTCTCGGGCACGCCGATCGGCTTCGAGAAACGCGAATATTGATGAAGACGTCCAGTGTCCCATTGGAAGTCAAGACAAAAACTGGATTCTGCGCCTTGTGGCTGATAAATTCTGGAAAAAGACCGAAACTCGGGACCGTGATAAGGTTACCCGCGAGCAGACTTTCCCATGGAACAGTCATGTCCTGCACCTTCTTAAGTTTCCGAAATTTCATATGCTTCATCTTTGTGAACACGCTTGAGAAGGCGCCATGAGAATGACGGAGAAGAATTTAGTCACGTGACTCAAAGGAGCGACGGCTTCTTCTCGTTACATTCAGCCTAGTAAATGAAGCTGTAGATATAACTTCAGGCTCCGCCACGTAACGGTCTATCAAGTCTGAAGAGCTTGCATGCTTCCGTTCAGTCCTAATTTCACGCTTCAAGATTAAATAACTTTAGCCAACAGAACAACCAAACCAAAGATTCTGCAACGCATTGGCAGCAAGGGATCGTAGGAGCTCCACAAGGGCTAAATGAACACAAAGAGAATGGAGACTTACCTCAGTCTCCATCGCCAAAACCTTGCAGGCAACAATGTGTCTATCCACGCAGAACTTGCTTCACTCTGGACGTTTTGTGCAGCTTTCGGCAAAATGGGCTAGAAGCAATCATGGCATCCTCCAGTTCTCCTTGGATGTGAGCTCAGGAGCTCAGGAAGACGAAGCTTGGGAAGAGTGATAGATGGAAGAGGACAGTGGGAATAGTGCTCCAATCTGAAGGTGCGAGGTTATGGGGAAATGGTAGAGAACGAATTCGTTCCTCTGTTCTGAGTATGCGATGAGTAGTGTCGTGGGACGTTGCGGTAGCGAAAAAAGTTGACTGGATTATTGTTTACGTCACGTGTCAGTCAGCCATTGATTACCTTCTTTACTTCTTTCTTATTTCTGCCAATGCTGGCGCTGCTGCTCTTTCTCCTTCTTAAACTCAACCATGCCTGGCCATGTGTGAAATTACTTGGTATGATTATTCATGATTATAGATGAGTGGTGGTGCTTTCAATATTACATGCTTCTGATGCGCAAACGCTCTAAAGATGTATAATGATGTATATGATAGCACTTTTCTCTACTGCGTGTGGTCAGGTAAGATCCCGAAAACCGTTACGTGGCAGGCGTAGGTTGGGGTTTAGGTTCAGTTTGCTTTTGTGGTTGCGACTCCTTTGACCGCTTCTTCGAAGGTCCCGAATCAGAAGTAGCCGATTTATCTAGCGACCAGTGCATGAGATGTAAGCGACAATCCATGGATGAGCAGAACGCACGTCCGACCAAAAAATCCCTTCAAACCAGCCCAAAAACCTTTGGTTCCAGGCGGTCGGTAGAAAGAAACATAATGGACGAACTACTTACCAGCTGTTGGTGAGTCCGAAGTTGGGGACGAGGAGGAGGATCCTGGTTCTGTAGTGGAGGAGTCGGGCGTAGGGGACGTCGAACTGGTAGGCTCTGGCGGTTTGGAGGGTGGAGGAGAAGCTGTTGAAGTTGACGTTGATGCTGGAGGAGACTGGACTGGCCACGATTTCCCTTCCACGTCAGCAGCGTACTGTTCTAAGAGATCTCGCTGCTTTCGCGTTAACGACCTGCAAAGATTCCGTCGATATGTGATGAATGCAAAATGGGAAGCACTAACCGTGGCAATGTTATTCTAACGGTCGCAATGTAATCTCCCTTCCGGCTCGCTCGAAGATGCTTGATTCCCCTTCCTGCCAGCGTAATTTCCTGCCCAGGCTGTGTCCCTGCAGGAATCTTGAGAGCTTCTTGTCCTTGTTCGAGTGTTGGTATTTTAACGGTTCCTCCAAGAAGTGCGACGTGGAAAGGCACCGAGATATCATGATAGACGTTGGAGCCTTGCCGACGGAAGTCGGTGGAAGGTTGGACGCTGATTCGAATGAAAAGGTCTCCACTCTTCCCCTTTCCAGATATAGGAGCATCTCCTTGCCCACTCATCCGTATTCGCATCCCATCCTCTGCTCCCGGTGGAACGGACACCGTAATCGTCTTGCGCTCTTTCACCTTTCCGGGCCCTCCACAATTTCCACAAACAGCGTCCCTAGGCACTGTCGAGCCAGCTCCATGACAAGTTGGACAAGTAGAGCTCATCACAAATCCAGCTTGAATCTGGAAAGTCTTCTGACCGCTCCCTCCACACGTTCTACATGTCACTTTACTCTTTCCAGCTTTGATCCCACTCCCACTGCATGGTGAACAATCGACGACTGGGGTGATGGCGATATTTCGCGTCGTACCCGTTGTTGATTCTAGGAAGGAGATTGATATATTTGTTTCAATGTTGTCGCCAGCCACATTTCGAGGAGCTTGTCGAGCGGAGGTGAAGCCACCGAACAGGTTGTCGAACATATCTGACCCAAACGATGACGGGTCCATTTGCTGCCAGCCTCCGCCACCTCCTCGACCGCCACCAAACATGTCAGAGAAACCACCGAAGGAGGAAGATGCGCGTTCGTAGGCATTCGCGTCAAACCCAGCTTCTTGAGAAACTGAACCGTATTTGTCATATGCTGCTCGTTTTGAAGAGTCACTTAAAGTCTGAGCAGGATAGTCAGCACAAGTAATGTGGGGTGGACTAAGGACCAACATCGTATGCCTCCTGGATCTCATGAAACTTCTCTACTTCGGCTTTATTGGGATTCGTGTCGGGATGATACTTCTTCGCCAACTGCATCAAACTACTCAGCACTCTGTCAACTTCATGGGAAAAGATAACGAACCTGGAAGTACGCTTTCTTTATATCAGACGTAGAAGCGTCCTTCGATACTCCCAGCGCCTTGTAAGGATCTGCAGCTCTCGCGGTTGAGGTGGCATGGAATGATCGCTGTGGTCCAAGCTCGAGCCCAATATTTTTAGGAAAGAGCAACACGCACCTTAGTCCCACGTTTATGGCCCCAAGACGAGTAAGAAGCTTCTATTTCTGGCTGTCTTTTTCCCCAATGTCTGCCAGCTTGCCCATTCAGCCTGCCAGCTGGACCAGTACGGAAACTTCGAGCACGGTTTGCTGGTGGAACCGCAAGTTTTCGGGAGGACGTAGAAGGAGAGAGCAAGAGTAAAGTGGAGGCGGAGGACCCTGTTCGAGGTGGCATTTGCAGCTTAGGTTACGCTGACGCCGACTCGTCGTTGTGCTGTTGCTCTCCAAAATTTTTGACACGCCTTTGGGAACACAGGGCTTCTGGAAGGCACCAGACTCTTCGACCAAGGCGGACCCGGTTTTCCCGGGCTTGAATTTCGGGTTGTGGGTCGGATCAAGAAGGCCACCATGACTTCTGCCTTAGAGCTTCTTCAGGAGTTTGAACATGCTGATTGTGATTGGAAAAAGGTATCGTGTTTAGGGTAGAGTTTTTTGGGCTCCTTGGTAAGCAATTCTCAATTCTTGTTCGTCCAATTTGGGCTATCAAGGAAGCGGGTAGTTGATTGATCTTGATCTTGGTTATGAAGACCGACCGCATAGAACCTCCTACCTCCTTCATGTTGCATCCCCTACTTCCTTCCCTGGCAGTGTGAGTGAAAAAAGAGCTCACTGTATCCTCCACAGAATCACGTGCCTCATTATGGACGCCCCAGTCCAATTAGTGCATGCACCTGTTCATGAGAGTTTTGAGGCGACTCGAATCCGCCTTCTCTACAAAATATTTCAGCTTCTTCCATTTCCCGACAAACTGCAATGGAGGCTAGTTTGTCGCCAATTCAACGCCATTTCCATCCCTCACCTTCGAAGCTACACCATCGAAAATCGACAATCTCTTCAGGAGTTCTATCGCTTCTTCGCGCGTTTAGGATGGGCTAGAAACTTTGAAAGCCTTTGGTTCAAGCTGAAAAACGAGGAAGACGACGTGTCTAGCTCTGTCCAGGGCTACTTGGATTTTGGAGATGCGGAGGACGACGAGGAAGACGACGGATGGAATTTCCTGGTCGCTACTTTAGAGTCCATCCCGTCCGTCCTTCGCCTGCGAATCGAAGGCCATCTTGGTCCAAACTTACCTTCCTTACCGAATCTCCAAATACTCGAGATAGCAGCAGTGCCAAAGTATGGATATGCCTCTCCTTCGCTCAGCAGCACAGTGCCTCGCCTATCTGACAGCGTCAATCTCGTCTCCCTTCGCTTGCGCAACATCATTGTTGACTCTGCAGTCCTGTCAATCGCATTTTCTCATTCTTCCCCCTTACCATCGAGTCTATCACTGACGGAGTTGGAGCTTGTGGGTGTGGGACATGAACTCCAAACTTGGATACAACTATTTTCCGCTTCGAAGGGGAGACTCAGGAAGCTTCAACTACAACCAACATATGACGACACAGATGTTGTGGATTTTCGACAGCTCGCAAATTTCTTAGGATTATTTCAAGCCTCATTGCTTGAGCTTCATTTAGGCCTCGATCATCTACTTCCTTCCTATCAGCAAGATCCTGTTTGCATTCCCGAACTACCATATCTCAATCATCTCAACTTTTGGGGAGTCAAGGTCTCTTCACGTCCTAACCATATCAATAACGCCCTCGCAATCTTCCCCTCCTTGCCTTCATGCCGACATCTCAAGACCCTTTCGCTCAAGGCCATTCGAATTTCCTTTCCCGAAGGCGTCACGCACATAAAGCCCCTTTTTCAGCTGGATAGGCTCTCATTGGAAGGCTCCCCAAGCATTTGGCAACCATTCTCCGATTTGATCACCTGCAGTAAATTATTTATGTCGTCTCAATCATCCTTGAAATATTTTGTAGTACACCCCTCCTTCTTTTCGGACGCTGAAAGTTGTTTAAAACTTATCCTCCTCCTTGAAAACGAAAACTTGCATCTTAAACTTATTTACGACCAAGTTGATATCTGTCGTGCTGTATTTTTCAAGACTAAAAAGCTTTCTGTCTTGGAACTGGTTGGGAATACCGAAATGATGTTTGAAGACTTCTTGTCGCGTTCTCCTTTCCAGTTCTTCTCTGTTCAAGTAACGATTACGATGGCTCATCGCGTGCATATGAACTACGAGTCACAGTGGTGTCGAGCATTGGAAAGTTAGTATTCTTTCTCGCATTTGATCGTGAACTCATGTATTGGACATCTAGGAGGCTATCTTCCGGGCTTGAAGGTGTTTCGAATTGGACGAGAAGTCATTGATTGGGATCCGATACTCGCTGCCTGCACCAAGCGAGGAATCATGCTCTTGGGCTTCTCAAAAGAGGAGAACGCGATATGGGATAACCTAGGTTCGTCCTTTCAACACGTTTGTGCCTTTACCATGACTGAACCTTGAGCATGAATGACAGTTCGAAGCCGCGACTTTGCTGTATCTCCCCTTCCTATTTGATCAATCCGGGGTCTCAGTTAGCCGTATTCATGTCGGCGCGAACAGCCAGTGATGAAAAATCCCCATTCTGTGTGCTGATGAAAGAAATGAAGTATACATTATACATGCAAGCTCGGCGAAAGGGAGTCACGAAGTTATCGCTCTCCATTACTGAGAAATGCCTTTCACGGTCAATAGCCCGTAGGTATCGATGATGCAGAAGGTCTCCTCGTGCCTTGCATCAATAAAGAAAAAAATGACTGAACGATATTATCCTTGGTCCCTAGCCGGAATGCGGCACTAACTGACATCCGACTTACGATCGGATTCATGATGAAACGCGTGCTCATGTTGCACTTTACCGCCTCAAGCTCCTCATCAAAAGCAACGACGACTGATTGGGGATGGCTTTCTCTCCCCTCTTTTGAGCTCCATGTCCAATATTTCTGCACCGTGTCGAAGGCCATAAACGAGTTGTGTTATCAGTTTATGTATCACTCTTTGAAAGTGCAGTCTCTTTCCTGGTGACTATCCGGGGAAACCGCGTGCTTTGACCTTCATTATTGTCACTCTCTATTTTCATTTGAATCGCCTGGTTGCACCCACAGGTACGTGCTCGGCTCTGCAGGATTATTCCAGTGCTGACATTCAACGTCCAGCTATCATGATACCCCTTCTCATCTTCGCCTTGAGCTGCCTTAATCCCCGCGCAACTGCTCAATCTTCCGACGCCGTCCCTCAGGCCGGGTTCGAGTTCTTCAACAACGTATTCGGAGAGTCTCCTTGTGTCGTTGCGTCCAAGATATTTGCAAGATGTCAGAACAGTACTTTCACCCTTTGGAGCTTGCCAGCTGGCAATTGGGTAAATTTGCACCATTGCGGCATATTCTCATATGCTTATCCTTGGTCAATTAGGCTTATCCGGGCCCAACAAACTCTTCCCAGGAATGGTGGAACTGGAATCGCTGTGACTGCTCGATGGTTCGTGCTTTTATCAAACGTTGAGAGGAGCTGATACCTATTTCAGCCGGTGTACAACCTTGTATGTTTTACTTGGAAGCAATGGATCTTACCCATAACATTTTACGATAGTTGAGCGCCTGCGCAGAATCGCAGGGTGCATCTTGGCCATCTTTCTTTCAACACACCGAAAAGTGCAACTTTGTGAGCTCGCACTCGTGTCCCTTGTCTTTCCTAGTCTGACAAGGTTTTCTCAGGAATACACTGGCGAGTAAGTCTCTGTTTGCCTGACCGGAGGAGGTCTGGTTAATGGCCTGATCAGCAACGAAGGAGCCATTTACAGCCTTCCTATTGAGCTTCCAACGAACACTCAATTACCCAGTTCGCATTCCACCATTAACGGCGCTTTCGTTGCTGACTGTTATCAGGTTGGGCGATGTTTAACTCCTCCGAAAACAAAGGTTCAACTTTTACTGATCGGCAGGCGCGATTGGATGCTGGACTGAGTGTTGACAAAAAAGGCTCAGATCGCACCCCGTTCCTAATCGGAGGGGTTGTCGGCGTCATTGCACTCTTGGGCATTGGCGCTCTCGTACTCATCTGGAGTCGTCGGCGATCAGCTAAAAAGCGGGAGCATCAACTAAAGAAAATGGCTGCCTCCGCTTCCCAACTCCGATCCGACTTCTCAAAAGAGCCTTTCTCCCAACCCTCCTCCCACGGGCATAATTCAAGTTCCCATAGTGTGAGCACCTCGGAGTTTCAGTTCAAAAAATTCGCTTTTCCTCCCGAAAAGGCACATCGTCAGGAAGGACTGCGATCGCGATCGAACTCGATATCCCATTCCAAAGGATCATACCCCGTTTATTCTTCCCCAGTCCCAATGAGCGACAGATCGTGGGCTCATGCAAGCACAAATAATAGCGAAGCTTCTTTCGTCAACCTTGATCCCCCTACCTTCCCCATCAAGTCCAGTTCCGGGCATTCAGAGCGCCTCTCAAATCTCTCTTGGTTCGCAGGAAGCGAGGTCACCGTTGTCAGCAGCTCGCCAGGTCAAGGTTCTCCAGCCCTCAAATCCACCTTCAGTTCGACGTCACAAGCTTCTCCCAACTATTCCTCTAAGCTTTCCAAACCCAACCGTAGCTCGGCACTCACAGCAACGAAACAACGAAACAGTCATCCCTTCCCCTCCCTTCACCTACAGTCTCAACGAGATCTACAAACGATATCCGTATGCCTCCTCCACAAACATCCGTCGCATACCCCACGATGGCTGCATACCCTGGAGGGAAGAACAGCACATCACGCCAGCCAAAGCGGAATGTTCCAGAACTACAGGAGCAGAATACAGACTTCGCTTTCTATCCAATCAAGGGAAGATAGATTGACTTCCGGCGGGTATTTGGCCTTTCTTTCGCTTGTGCTTTGTATTGTACGTTCTTTGTCCAGTTAGTATACCATGGAATGGTTCCAATCATCTTTCGACTCGCTTGAGAGTTTTATTTCACGAAACTGTCGAGGATAACAGCAGCTCGAAAGCTTTAGACCGCTCCTCCTCAGGTTTCCATTCCCAAATCCACGACATCCTGGTCTCAAGCTCTGCTCGCATCTTTTCCGTGTCATTTTCGATTCCAGGTTCCACCATCTCGTACACTCTCCCTATCACGGAGGATGAGCCTGAGGGATCTGTCACTTGAAGGATTCACTTACCCGCTTTTTCACTGGTCCAGTGCACCTTTTGAGCCCTGGGAAGTCGTATCTCTGAGTAAACTGCTAGAGCTTTACTCAGCGTTTCCCGCTTGGTAAGTTCATGTGCCAGAATGTTGGCAAGGAGGTAAGCGTCCTGAAACACCATCAGCCCGTTATTGGATATAGTTAAAATCTTGCCTCGATGGCTTGACCTGCGCCAGCCCCTTGATGCGGAAGCATGGCATGAGCTGGAAGCTTCTTCAGACATCAGTGAAGTCACAAATGGTCAACGCGTCACCTGAATCGCCTGGACAATTGCTCGTTAATAAAGTCTTAGATACTCAAAGAACTCACCCAGTAGAGCAATATTGCCTATAGCGAAACTGGGAATAGGGGGGACGTCGTGAATAGCCCACCTACTTGGGTTCTCGATGAACTAATTACAGCTGAGCGCGATAGCTGGTGGAGAATAAGACAAACCTGAAGCAATCTCTGGACTCTCTCATCCCACCCTTCGAATTCTCCTAAAAACTCGTCTTTACTCACAGTCTGGACCCACGGCCCGCTCTTCCACTCAGGAGTCGAAGTTGATCGATCAGAAGTAAAGGCAACTATGTTTACGAGCGTTTGGCGCCGAACAGGAAAGTGTAGGACATGCTGGACACAGTATTCAGATGGAAGCGCGAAGGCGAAACGAACCGACCTTATCAACACCAAGCCACATAACTGGCTTCGTAGCCCAATCACCAAGTGCCTGTCTTGCTTTCTCCACCTCTATTAACCCTCGAAAAGCACAAGTTCCGGTGAATCTGGCCTTGTATGCATCACCAAATAAACCCGCTCTCACCACGCTCCGGACACCGTCACAACCAATCAGCAAATCGGTTTCAAATGTTTGGCCGTCTTCGAAATGGAGCGTTGTGACGGATGCATCGGATGGGGAAGTGTAGGATGTGAGACGTGATGAGAAATGCACAGTACAGGTCGGCGGAAGGCGAGAGAGCAAAAGAGAGAGGAAGTCAGCCCGGTGCACCGACGCTTTTTGATAGCCTGGGGCGATGGTCTGTCTCTTGGTGAGCAGTTGGACATGCACAAGACATGTTACGGACTCTCCCTATTGTTCCTTCATCCTCACTGAAATCTCCATCACCCTATTCATCTCAATGTTATGGCGACAAAGGTCAAGTAAATGCACGACTTACCCTTTTCCAGTTGAACCAGATATGATGCGGCTTCTCTTCCTCCTCTTTTAAACCTTCAGGCTTGAGATCCAAGCCATAAACCCCTCTCAAGTTCAACTTATCAAGAGTTTTAACACTGTTAGGTCCGAATCCCACACCCGCTCCAATTTCTTCGAACTTTTGCTGGTTATGCAAGTCAACTATGTATTTATTCTGCTTGGAGGTAAAACCTACAGCAGCTTCGAACAAGTGGATCTCATACTTTCCTTCTGGAGCTAGGGAAGACAAAGCCACACACAATGTGAGCCCTCCAATTCCACCCCCGATGATACTCAATTTGATGGCTCCGGATTCTGACATGACTGTCGACAAACTTGTGACTAGTTCTGATGCAGATTCGTTTGCTTAAGACAGCTACTTATACCCTCCCTTTGAGATCGGCCGTGCCCGTGCCCTTCGGCTGGCTGGCTGGGCAAATCGTTGTACCAATCTGCGGGGTAGAATCCGATGCTCACATAGCTCAGATCCATCCAAAGAGAAACTGAAACCAAGGAGGTTCGTCTTTAGCTCTTTTATTTTATGAGCGCGTTTTCAAGGATTCCTGCGCAGTCGAAGTATGCCATCGCTTAACATTCCTTTGTTGTTTAAGGAGCAGCACTATTATGCTGAGTGATGACCAGACGCAGCGACCAGTGTCATCACTAACATAGAAAACTAGCCCAAAAGATGTTTCCTCCAAAATTGGGAGAGTATTTTGTCCTGCTGACGCGGAATAGCACAGTAGAGCAGTTGGCCCATAGCTCTTGGCACAGCTTATTTTCCATACGTCGTGCTACATCTACTTCCCACGGAATAAAACGAAGAATCGAAACAAAACCCGCACCAAAAGTACCACAGGACGCCATTCCCCAATATCATTAGGCAAAAAGGTACCACTCCACTCATTGCTAGTTTGTCAAGGCTGCACTCCACCCGCGACACTCTCCACCTTATCTCTACCTCACTTCCCAATCCCCAGCAATTTAACAGATAGCATACCAACTACTCTAAGCCCAGCTAAGCTACGCCTGACCAGACTCTCTCTCAAACGGAACTGGTCGTTTTGAGATGGTCACATGATCACGCGTTTCGAATGACGTCATTCCACCAAACAGCAGTAACACAAAGATAGCTCATTATACGAAAGCGGTCGAGACACCAACAAGCCCTCGCCCTGTTCTATCACTCGCTTCTGTGGCACCTTCAGCGCGCTTCAGGGTGTGAGTTAGGTTGTGCGTTGGAAAAGTGAGTTTGGAGTGACCATAGGAAGGGCTTTTGCGACCTTGCGCTTTGGACAAGCTCATCGGTATGCACACTCTGCTCTTGTTGTTGGATGAGCCCGGTTTTTGTGGTAGTAGTGCCAACTAGAAGTACCAGTGTTTGTGTTTGGCCAATCCCCGACTCTTACACCGTGGGAGGCAAAGACTTGTTCGTGGACACAAGTTAGAAGCACCTCTGTGGCTTGCTCAGTGCTTATGTTTGTTCTTAAGTCCTTAAGATGATAGAGCTGACACGCTGGGTGAGAAGCTGTACGTGAAGCGTGAATGCCTTCATAGCTACTTTGTTTAGACTCCGCAGCTGGTATCCAGATTCGACAACTTTAGTAGTAGAGCAATGAGACTGTTAATAGGCCGCATTATATAAAACAGTTCGCTGTTATTTAGCAATTCTGTACACAATAGCCCATGCTGATGTCACCTCGCTGACACTTTGCTGTAATGAACCCTGGCGTATATCTCTTAATGAACGTCGAGCCACTTCGAATCTCATTTACGCCATGGTTCAGCTGATTTCCTTTTCGCCGTATTGTTTTTACCGTCATTGAGTACTAATCATAGCATAACATTTAATGGTTACATGTTGACTGTATCACCCCACGTTTGCAACCTGTGCATCCCCTTCTTCTATGATGGCTTGAATGCCATACTAGAATAAGCTGTCAATAAATCTAACGGACGGGACTGATTCCCTCTTCTGCTTGACAGGTTCAGCTGCTGCACCGACCGTTTGCCGAGGCCGATAGCTTGCTTATCTTAATCCCACTCAGAATAAACGTGCCCAACTTTCAATCGATCGGACCGTATTGCGGACCAACAAGTCGACACTTCCTTCAACGCCGCTGCTTTATTTAAGCCTGACCAGCATGAGCCTCTGCGTCCGAGCCTCTTCGTTACAACGAAGCATGAAAGTCTGGAACAGTCAGCACCCTCACTCCCACTTCCATCTACGCCAGAATAGCTTGCTCCGTCACCTTCATACAGAAAAAGGGACGAGTGATCCGAATGAGCACTTGATTCATGATAAGAATGCTGTGCCGATAAAGACGACCCTGAAGGGGAGGTTCGTCTTCGCTCTCAGCTGCCCCGTCTGAAGTTGAATGGACCGGCTAATGGCTGTGGGAGATAGAGCGCTGCTAAACAACAGTGTACTCAACAAAGGCACGGCTTTCACAAGAGAGGAGAGGAAGAGATTCGACCTTGAGGTCAGTTTCTACTGCTTGGTAAAAGGAGTGCCTGATTATTTGTTCGTTCATTTTTAGAGCTTCCTTCCCTACGAAGTGCATGACCTTTCGACCCAACGTGCGAGAGCATGGGAGCAGCTAAATTCTCGACGTATGCTTTTCCACCTGGAAAGTGTTTGTATGCGTTGTTGACTGGGATGGCGAACAGCAAGCAAGGTGCTTAAATTTTCGTTCCTTTCTTCGATGAGGGACCAAAATCAAGTTCTCTACTACTCCCTCCTCCATTCCCATATCAAAGAACTTTTACCCATTATTTACACGCCAACCGGTGGGTGCTTCTCTTCGTTTTCTCATACTCCGAGTGACTGCGTGCTACGCTAGTTGGAGATGCGATTCAACAGTATTCGCATCTCTTCCGACGGCCGGTCGGTGCATACTTGACGATTAAGAACCAAGAGCGTATGGAAGAAGATTTGTTGCTTCATAAACCAGAGAACGAGGTGGATCTCATCGTTTGTACTGACGCCGAGGGCATATTGGGCATTGGCGACCAGGGAGTGGGAGGAACGTTGATCTGCATCGGAAAGAGCGCAGTGTACACTATTGGAGCGGGAATTGATCCGAGTCGAATACTACCTGTTGTTCTTGTGAGTCCTTTCTTGACCCGCCAAGGATAGATAACTCATAGAGCTGGTGGATAGGATGTTGGTACGAACAATACCGAGCTCCTCAACGACCCGCTTTATCTTGGCTGGAAGCATAAGCGTGTCTCGCCGCAAGAGTACGACGCATTCGTCAACAAGTTCTGCGATATTGTCAGGAAGAGGTTTCCCGATGCATTGTTACATTTTGAGGATTTTGGGGCATCGAATGCTCAGCGCTTGCTCGACACCTTCAGACCAAAACGTATGTTCCCTTACATCGACAATCTCTTTGCACTAACACAAAACATAGAGAGTTGCTTTAATGGTATGTTGCTACCTAAATTGTTTCAAGGTTAATTCTCCTCGTCCCGCTATCTTCAGATGACATTCAAGGTCCGTGTGGTCAATAACATTGCATGTCATGCTGATAAAGAAATAGGAACGGCTGCTGTTGTTCTCTCTTCTCTTATGTCTGTGCGTCCGACGGGCAGCAGACAAATGGAACCTGATTATTGGTTTTAGGCACTACATGTGACAAAGCAAAGCCTGAAAGAGCAGAAAATCGTCGTTTATGGGTTTGGTTCTGCTGGACTCGGAATTGCTAGCTTCATCAAGCAGTCGATGGTACTTGACGAAGGACTATCGGAAGACGAGGCAGCATCCAAAATATGGGGAATCGATCGGTTTGTAGTTTTCTACTCAGATGGCCAGAACTGATACTAGGGAGGATTGCTGAAGCAATGGATTGCTAACCACAGACCAAGAGTTGAGACATGGTCAAGATCTGTTTGCGAAAGATAAAAACAACCTTTCTGAGTGGAGTGAACCGTCATTCGGAGAAGGGACTGAGAAGAATTGGGGATTACTCGATGTAATCAAGAATGTGAAGCCGACCATCTTGATTGGCTGTTCAACCCATGCCGGGTCTTTCAATGAGGAGGTAAGCTCTCTTGCTTTCTCATCAATACTTATGCGAAGTTGGAGGAACAGGTCGTGAAGGAGATGTGCAAGCATGTTGAACGACCTGTCATCTTCCCTCTTTCGAATCCAACGTCCAAGACAGAGGCGGATCCTTGTAATCTTGTCATTAATCATCTAAATCAATGATTTGACCTTCATTCTAGCTGACTTGTACCATTGGAGCAATGGCAGAGCGCTCATTACAACTGGGTAAGCTACTCTCATTGCCTCTCCGTCGCTGACCATTTGTATCAGCACACCGTTCCCACCAGTATGCTCCGTTTCTCTGTTCGCAATCTTTAGCTTCATGCTTCCATTTTCCACAGATCAAAACGGATGATGGGAAAACGGTCGTGATTGGCGAATGCAACGTAGGTTATCCAGCAAGCCTCCTAAGAGTTACGGTCATTCATTTTCTCAGAATGCACTAATCTATCCCGGTCTTGCACTCGGGACAATAATCAGCAGGGCGACATCATTAACAGATAAAATGATTACTGCAGGCGCAAGAGAGCTAGCTGCGCTCTCTCCCGCCTTACAGGATCCCGAGCGACCTCTCCTCCCCGACCTAGCAAACGTTCGTGAAGTCAGTTGCAAAGTTGCAACTGCTGTTGCCAACGCAGCCATCGAGGAGAGAACGGAAACAGAGGGAGCGAAAGAGGAAAGGAAACGAGATCAAGATCATGGAAAGGATGGAAGATGGACTGAGGAAATGGTCAGAAAGAGGATGTGGGATCCGGTTTATAGGCCCCTAGAGTATTCCCAGGATCGCGGGCCTCTTGACGACCAGCTGTTGACTGGGACTTGGTAAAAGTGTGAAGGTTCATAGCAAACAAAAATTGACGAGTAGGCAACTCAAAGTCCCCGCTCGCCAATTCTCCAGTGTTACAGCTAATTTGATTGCATTTCCTCGCTATCTGAGTCTTCAACCTTGCAATCCAATGCATCATAACAAACTGTCATATTGTTCTGACCAATCGGCACCTTAATAACAAAGTTGAGCCTGTCCCAAAACAATTTACCCGCTCATTTATAAGCCCAGCTCAGCATCAAGCTAACGCCTCCAAGCACAACGTCAAATCAGAATGTCAGACACCGCTGGGAAGGTATGTGTTTGAGAATCTTGCCTGCAAAGTGAAGTTGGGGGATGATTGATCGGATTCTAGACGATCACTTGTAAAGCCGCCGTGGCTTGGGAAGCTGGGAAACCATTGACCATCGAAACTGTTGAGGTACACCTTCTTCTCGTTTGGGCAGACAACAGGCTGATTGCCATGGGTGGAATCAGGTATTGCCCCCAAGGAAGGATGAAGTGAGGATCAAGGTGCTCTATACTGGTATCTGCCACACTGTGCGTCCATCATGCCTATTCTGCTTAAGATGCCTCGCGCTGATTTATGATTAGGATGCATACACGCTGTCTGGGAAAGGTGGGTTTCATCTATCTTTTATTTACCATCGAAATACTGACTGATGATTCAGATCCCGAGGGAGCTTTTCCCGTCATTTTGGGACATGAAGGAGTACGCACTCCTCCCTAAACTTTAGTTGGCGATTGACGACTGTTGATCGCAAGGGAGGAGTTGTTGAATCAGTTGGAGAAGGAGTGGACAACGTGAAAGTTGGAGATCACGTTATCCCCCTCTATACCGCTGAATGCCGCGAATGCAAGTTCTGTAAGAGCGGGAAGACAAATCTTTGCGGTCGGGTGCGAGAGACTCAGGTGAGTTAGCTGATGATGACGCGCGGTGTAGATACTAATCGTGGTTGGATGTGAAGGGTCAAGGATTAATGCCGGACAGGTCGTCACGCTTCAAGTGCAAGGGGAAGGACATCTTGCACTTCATGGGTACTTCCACCTTTTCACAATACACGGTCGTCTCCAAATTCTCAGTTGTGGCCATTAATGTCAACATTTTCCTTATTGTTTCGCTTCCCGTGCTGAGCCTTTTTGATGGGAACGCAGGAAAGGGCGCCGCTGGAGAAAGCTTGTCTGCTTGGTTGTGGTATCACGACAGGATATGGAGCTGTGTGCGTCGCCTCGCCATGCTCGCGACCTACTTTCTTATTCTGTCCTGTGCAGCACGATCACGGCTAATGTTCAAGAAGGCGATACCGTCGCCGTCTTTGGTGGGCTCACTTTTCATGGCTCTGCCTCCGTTCCTCAGTTTTTCTTTTCAAGGTGTCGGCTGTGTTGGCCTCGCCGCTATCCAAGGAGCAGCTGCGCGCAAGGCATCTCGCATTATCGCAGTCGATACAAATCCCTCAAAAGAAGATTGGGCACGCAAGTTTGGCGCGACAGATTTCGTAAACCCCACAACTCTAGACAAGCCGGTCCAACAGCATCTCATCGCTATTACTGATGGTGGCCTCGATTTCACGTTCGACTGTACTGGTGTTGTCAGTGTGATGAGGGCGGCGCTGGAGGCGTGCCACAAAGGTTGGGGAGTCTCTACCATTATTGGGGTGGCGGCTGCTGGGGAGGAGATTAGCACAAGACCTTTCCAACTTGTAACAGGGAGGAAGTGGCAGGGTACGGCGTTTGGAGGAGTGAAAGGAAGGACTCAGTGAGTTATGTCCCCACGACGTGATACAGTTGATGATGTGAATGAACACCAAGGATTCCAGGATTCGTAGACGATTGGCAAAAGGGGAAACTTAAGATAAGTATCTTCTTCTCTTATCGTGAAGGTCTACCTGTTTACTTGCATCTTGACTGTTTACGTCGACGAGTTTGTCACGAACTCTAGGACCTTAGATACTATCAACGAAGGCTTCCAAGATATGAAATCTGGAAACACCATCCGATGCGTGGTTGACATGTCTTGATGTTCGACCTTTTCAAATTCAAAATTGTACTATGTGATGTCCTGGAACATGGGGACGCAGGATTGAAAATGGTGGATAGGACTCTTGACAATTCAAGGTGTAAAACTCCAGAGGCTAAATGAAATCAGTGTACCATGTCGTTCAATGTTCGAGCTCGCGTCATCCCTACCCAGTCTGCACTGGACCTCAAATACCAACAATGAACCAATACTAACAATGCAATTCCATAAAATAAACTCGGGTCCGAAATTAAGCATGGAGTTAACCTACTTCTACAGAGAATGAATGCATGCATTCATTGACCAACAAGACAGTGTCGGCCACCAGATTAACCGCCAGCAACAAAGCCACGTAAATTTTATCGAAGTTATAATTTTTTGCAGCATCTCCGCCTCTCCTCAGCATGCAGCCAACATTCCACAAATTGCCCATTAAATTCTACGCATGGAAGGCTCACAACACGCCACAACAAGTCGAGAATAGTCAATCCTGCGGTCGTTGGGATGCAATTCTCACGGACGATCCTGATACCAACAAGGCGACCCTTGATCTTATCGACCGCGTCAAGGAGAAGAGGGTTTTTGATGCTATCGTTCCAAAAAGTATTAAAGAGGTAGAATACCCAAGCGATAGCCGGTTTTTGGCTGGATTGCCTTGCTTGATAGCTATTCAATGGTTTGAGGGTCCTACAACGGATTCTGCAAGCCATGTAAGGGAAACAAGGACGTCGGTCAGGATTAGCTACATGTTTATGCAGATTGAAAGCGAGAAGATGGACGTCAGCTTATTGAAAACTTTTAGGAAGGCGCGTCTGCTCTTCTCTATTTTCTTCGTCGCAAACTCACTATTTGTTTAGGTATTGGATAAATGGCACGTTCATCATGGCTTTGAGATGAGAGGAATACTGCAAGTAACTTTTCAGTGTCTCAGCGCGTTCTGACAACTTCTTCTACAAAAGAGAGGGCCACGGGCTGCCTCCTAGTTTCGTTCAACTCACAGGCATCACTGAGCCTCAATCATCCAATACCAGATCCTTGACGCCCGGAAAATC